>CM035437.1:69132915-69192915 GCA_020310875.1 Ceratopteris richardii | reverse complement strand
CTCTAGCTTTCAACTCCCAAACACTGAAAACTCAACCTAGATCCTGAAGCATACTAAGAAACACCCTACGTGTAGTCACACGGTGAGGTTAGCGTGAATCTGTTGGATGAGCGTCTGCCTCTCTTCACACCCCTCTACAACACCGGAACCTAGTTTTAAACATACAGGTGACTTGAGAGCAAAAATTGGACATTTTGTGAATCATTCAAACTGAGCACTACTTTTGTCGAACTTGCCCATTCAAACTGAATTTCGACTTGCATTGTGTTGTGCACACACAAACCTCTCTCTACACACACACATACTCTCTCTCTTTAGATCTCGCATCTTGGCAAGTGGTGCGCATACTCTTATCCTTTCTCTTTCTCTATGATTTCTATTTTATGAATTCTCATCTCTTTGGTTTGCCGGGAGGTTTTTGGCATCGATTCTTTGGAATTCAACAAATCATAACGTTCATTAGACAATGAAAACAATGATCCAAAAGAGGGACATACTTCTTAGTGATTGTTTTACTCTCTGTTGATAGAGAGTGAGAAGAGAGAGAGAGAGAGAGAGAGAGAGAGAGAGAGAGAGAGAGAGAGAGAGAAAGAGAGAGAGAGAGATAAAGAGAGAGAAGGAAAGAGAAAGATAGAGATAGATACACACACACATACACACATGCATACATACACACACACACATATAAACACATGCATACATACACACACCACATATACACACATGCATACATACACACATATACAAACATGCATACACATACATATGCATACATACATTCACACACATTCACATACATACATACACACACTCACATATACATACACACTCACATACATATACACACACTCACATGTATACATACACAAACATACACATACATACATATATACATACATACACAGACATATGCATGCATACATTCACACACATACGTACACACATACATATTACATACTTACATACACATATTTATGCATATGCATGCATGCATACATACATATACATACACTCACATACATATTACATACACACATGCATATACATATACACACATATACAAACACACTCACATACATATGCACAAACACTCACATATATACATACATACTCACACTTATACACAGACACTCATATACATATTACATACACACCTACATATACATACACACACATATGCACAATATATGCATACACACACATAGAGACATACACACACATATATGCATACACACACATAGAGACACATACACACACATACGCATACATATGCATACATTATGTATATGCATATGCATACATACATACTTACATGAATACACACACATACACACTCAATACATACACACATGCATACATTATTCACATACATATGCATACATACATGCTTACATGCATACACACACATAGATACATACACATACATATACACAAAGATTTACACACACACATACACATGCATATAGAGACACATATATACACACACATAAACACACACATACACACATAAACACAACACATACACACATAGACACACACACACACATATATACACACACATACACACATAGACACACACACTTACACACACACATACACACACATCCACACACATTTGCACACACATGCATGCATATAGACACACATATATATAGATTTACACATATATACACACATAGATGCACACATACATACATAGACACACACACACACATACACACACATTGACACATACACACACATACACACACATACACATACATGCATACATATGCATACATACATACTTACATGCATACACACACATACACACAATGCACATGCATATGCATATGTACATGCTTACATGCATATGCACACATACACACTCATACACACACATAAACATGCAAACACATATCAACACATGCATACACATATACATATACTTACACATACATATACATGCATACAGATGTACATGTACATATATTGATTTCTAACCCATTTTGTTTTATATGTACAGGTATTATGGATCCTAGTAGGGAGAGAAAGGGGAAACTCTCCTTGACAAAAAGTCTTATGAGAGCAAAAGTTCTGCCTGATACCTTAGCCATCATCATGCATGAGTACTCATAGATGCATGATGATGATGTGGATTATACGATCGAGATGCTTACCCAACAATCACAACAAGGTCTTCTGCGGCTCCACATGCAAGAAGGGATCTATATGCTCATAGGTATGTTTTTTTTCATAATTTTTTTCTAATGATATTATAACACATATTTTTATTTACTTCTATCTACCTATTTTACGGACACCTATACCAACTCCAGATTGTGAGAGCATACCAAAGGTGCCTATGAGGACATGCATAGGCACCTTAGGGCTAGAATGTGATATAGAGACAGAGGGGAATATAGTGTATATAGGGAATGGATTGGAGTTCAAGAGAAGGATGCGAGCATGCGATTCTTATCTGCACCTTTTCCACTTGGAGTGGAAGTAAGTATAAGTTTTACAAATAAATTGAAATAAATATCTTATGTTTTATTTTCATGATTTTTTATATTTTTGTAGTGAGCATGATGAGAGGGATAAAAAATACGTACTTAGTTCACTTGAGATAGAGTTTGGAATTGGATGGTTGCATAAGTGGTGTCTTAAAGAGATGCGAACACTTATGGCTCATCGTCTTGATAATGCATGGTATGCATTGCTTTTATTTGTTATATTTATATGTGTAACTATACATATACACACACATAATATACACATATATATACATATATACACACACATACACATATATTCAAATATTCCCACACACACATACACATACATCCATATTTACACATACACACACTACATGCACATTTACACACACAGATATGCATGCATGCAATTACACACGTATAATGAATACGCACATTGACACATACACATATGCACATACACATACACATACACATACATAATCATATGTACACACACATAGACTCACATAATCATATTTACATACATATATACACATACACATGCATACACACACACAACACATGCATAAACACATATAGAGACACATACATACACACACATGCATACACACATATGGACACACATACATACTACATATATATATAGATATATATATATAATTGTATGTATATCTAATTTTATAACAATATATATATATAACATATCCTAATTAAAAAACCCTATTGTAAATATTCTAATTCGGAAATCCTATTTCAAGAACCCTAATTTGGAAACACTAATTTTGATATTAGGGTTTTACAAACCCTAATTTAGAAACCCTAATTCAACCTTTTAGCCATATGATTGAAGTATATGTACAGATTGCATCTATTGCTCCGACCACCTACTAGAGACATGTCTCTCCTCTCAAGCTTATGCCTCTATATATAGCTACTCAAATCAACAAGGATCATAATATATATGAAGATACATACACATCATGTAGATACACATACATAAATATAAAATGGAGTAGATACATTATGCATCACACATACATGCCTATATGCACACATGTATACATATATATGCATACATAATTACATGTACACATTATTCATATACACATACACATATATACATGTACACATCACATATACATGCCTACATGCACACATGTATACTTATACATGCATACACAATTATAAACACATTTGTATATATTACAGGAATGCATATGCATATATACACGTGTGCATACTAACACATGTATACATATATCACACAAATCCACACACATACATATAGATGAAACATATATATGTGCATACTAACACATGTATACATATCATACACATGAATACACATACATATGCATACAAAAATGACAAAAATTTGCTCCTCGAAGATAAAGCTATATATAAATTTTTAGGCATACTCGCGAGCTTCATGTTCTAACTTAAAAGAACATGATTTCATCTCTCTAGTAGGATTCATCAATATTCTAGTTGAATAAAGAAGAATCTATTATTTGATATCCATTCAAATGATTCAAGTTATTGATCGATAACTAGAGTAAGATTTACTATATAATATACTCATATGTTTTCATTATTGCCATCATTTTGGTCAGACATCAATATAGTCTCATCTTAATTATCCTTATTGATTTTATTTATTTCTTCTATTGTTAAATTTGTGTTCTCATGGATGACATCATGTATTGATGGACTAATATTGATTTTTGGTAGTTCCTCTTCATCATCAGTAGAGTCATTATGTAGAGTATTATCCTCTTCATAAAAAAGATTAGTATCATTATCATGTATAATGATTCTAATTTCTCTTTCAGATGTTGATGTGTTAGTATCTGATGGTGAATCATCAAGAGGACTTTCTTCAATCTCTCGAACAATAAACTGTTCAAACAATGACCTACCTCTTGGTTGAACATGAACGACTTGCCACCAAGGATAAGCATCAGGGCTTTTATAAAAAAATGCTTGTTCAATATGCTTAGGAAGAATATATGGTTCTCTAGTAGATCCCATTACCTTGGAAGAATCAATTGCCAGAAACCCAGATAATTCCTTTCTCAATGTGGAATTACTACCTTTATACTCGGCTCAAAACCAATCAACCTTCAAGATGACCTATCAAGATATATAAAAACAAAAAACCATTATTAGGTGCTTAGAAGAATAATAAACTCTATCATAAAAAATATAAACTTTTTTCTACTTGTTTGAATGTACAAAATGATATTTTGTAGATACCAACAATAGCTCCCATGTAACCAAGTTTGCCATCTATAAGGTTCATGTGTTTTGACCTAACACATGATAGTTGCTTGAAAGAAGCAACAATACTAGAATCCTCTGTTTCACGTAAGGAATGAATGGCTTTGATTCTAATATGCTATCCAAAAGCCCACATATTGGTGAACATTAGAGTCTGTAAAAGAAATTAAATTAGTAAAGAAAAACTAATATACATATATGAAAAAAAACAAAATATTATTAAAATAAACTTACCTTTCCTTCACAACCTATCATTAAATCTCCTTGCTCATCTAAGATTTCCTCATTATTTGTGTTGGCTTATTGCAAACGAGTATATAGCCAATCTGTGAAAGAAGATATATTTGTAATCTCATTATTATCGAGATTACATCTATATCTTTTGTTTCTCCATCTTTTACTTTGGAGATTTTGAAGTTCCTATTCATACTCGCTAAGAAACGCTTGCATGCATTTGCTACTATATGCTACAAAAGTAGAAACATAATTTTTTTCTTGAAATGTAAGTAAAAATGGAACTCCCTTACATGATAATACCTTGTCTATTATTTTTGAAGAAAACTCATTGGTCCATGCACGTGGAGCTTCTTCATGAACTCTTTCAAGGTACTCACTAACTTAGTACATGCACTCTTCAGGCATCCAACCCTTTGCCATGGATCCTTCTAGTTTCGCTCTTTGCCACACATGACCTTTTAATATTCCCATAAATTGCTCGACCAAAAACATCCGTCGAGTGTTGACAACACCTGCAATTTCTATTTCATCTACAAGGTGGACTAATAAATGAACCTAAATATCAAAAAAAGAAGTAGGAAAGTCTTTCTCCATCAAACATAGTTGCTCTTTGCATTCACATTTCTTTTGTGAGATCCTCTTTTTCTCAAGCTCTTTTGATGTAATCCACCTATACATATCATAAAAAAAATTATAAAGAAGTTAATTCAAAATAGAAGATGTCAAATATTCATATATATTAAATATAAAAGTATCATAATTACTTTATAAGTGATCCAAGGTGATAGATCATATCTTGTACCCCTTTTGTTGCAAAATATATATACACATACACATACACACATATACGTATGCACCTATCTATATATACATATATATATACATGCATACACATATACACATGTTTTAGGTCTAGGTCTTTTTTATTAGGGTTTTCAAGGTTTTAACACCTACATAACATATATACACACATGCACATACACATACAATACATATATATATGTATATACACATGCATACAAAAATATACATATTTTAGGTCTAGATCTTTAAGATTAGGGTTTTAAGCTTTAAGCATATAAAGAGAAAATATAGAAAAAAATTAAGGAAAAAATCTGAATATATAAATAAATATACATATAAAATAGGATAATTGTAAAGATAAATAAATATAAAAAGAACTAGTTTTTTAAATAATTTAATTAAATATATAAACTTAAATATATAAAAATAGGATTAATTAAGAAAAAATTTGAATATATAGATAAATAAATATATATATATATAATAGGTTTTAAGGTTTTAACACCTACATAACATATATACACACATACACATACACATATAATACATATATACATTTATATACACATGCATACATAAATATACATATTTTAGGTCTAGATCTTTATGATTAGGGTTTTAGGGTTTAGGCATACATACAACTCAATTAAATTTATATAAAGAGAAAATATAGAAAAAAATTAAGGAAAAAATATGAATATATAAATAAATATATATATAAAATAGGATAATAATATAGATAAATAAATATAAAAAGAACTAGAGTTTTAAATAATTTAATTATTTATATATAATTCAATATATAAAAATAGGATTAATAAAGAATAGGAAAAATATATAATTAAATATATATGTAAAATAAGATTAGGGTTTTAGGTTTTTTTAGGTGTTTAAGTATTTAGGTTTTAGTATTTCAGGTTTAAGTCTTTAGGAGTATGATTTTTAGGTTTAATAAAAAAAAATGTTCTAAAATGTCTATATTGTACCAGATGGCTAGTTTGGATCTGGAGGAGAGAATGGAATGTCCTTACACTCAGTGCGAGTATCAAATTTATCGAAAACGATGGATTTGTACTGCACATGTTAGAGAGTATGGATCCTTTGATAGAAGTCGAGTAGAAAATCTACGCTACCATTCGCATGGTCCCCTAGGTGAGCAGATAGACCCAGACGACATTGCGCCAGTAACCTCTCATGGACAAAAGAGAATGAAAAAGGACTTAGATGTACAAGCAAGTACTAATAGAATTACACGGAATGAACATATGGAAGAGATGCTTGAAGCATTTTATGAGATGGACGAAGATCATGATGGTGGAGAAGATGTCGAGAGTTTCATGGACACAATAGAATTTTCACGATCAGAAGTCGATGAAGAATATGAAAACATGCAAAGGATAGTTTGTTTACCACTTTACAATGGAGCAAAGGTATCTGTACTACGTGCGTCACTCGTGATGCTCAATCTACACTCCATTTATGGATGGTCAGATAGTAGTGTAACTGAATTGTTCAGGTAAGTGGATTTGAAATAAACTTTCATTGTTGTATCAAAATAACTTTATTTACTAATATCGTTTTAATTGCTTATTGCAGGCTTCTTAAAGATCAGTTTTTGCCAGAGGGCAACGACATGACTCCAACACATGGAGATGCAAAAAAACTTTTACACTCCATTGGAATGGATTATACTAAGATTCATGCTTGTCCGAATGATTGCATCCTCTTTCAAAATGAGTATGAGCATCTCCACGTATGTCCAAACTCTGGATCAAATAGATTTAGAGAAGAACTTTTAAGCGAAGCAATCCCGGCAAAGGTTCTTTGCCACTTTCCTATCATTCCATGAATTAAGAATATGTTTAGATGCAAATCTATAGAATGTCATGGCATACAAAGAGCAGGTCTATAGATGGTGTAATGTGAGTGCCTGTTGACTCTGATGCTTGGAAGCACATAGATAGTAAGTGGCCAGAGTTTGCTAGTGAGCCTCGGTCCATACGTCTAGGCCTAGCTATGGATGGAGTGAATCCATTAGCTTTACGTAGTTCTTCATGGAGCACATGGCCTGTATGTTTGGTCAATTATAAGATCCCACCATGGCTGGCCACAAAAAACGGTCATTTATTATTAGCTCTTATTGTACTAGGTAAGTATAAGGTAAAAAACGTGGATGTATATCTTGCACCACTTGTGGAAGAACTACACATTTTATGGGATGGGATTACTATGCGTGACATGTCTCAACAAATAAGAAGACGAGACATGCGAGTTGCAAGGCATACTTATGTGGACAATGCATGATTGGCCTGGTTATGGTGAATGTTCAGGTTTATCAATTTCGGGTTACCATGCTTGTCCCTTATGCGGACCACGACTCGAACCACTCTATTCCAAAGCACTACGTAAGACTGTCTATGAAGGACACCATAGATATTTGCCTGATGGACATGTTTTATGTGAAGGAAAAATTTGTCGATAAGCGCAATGCCAAAAATCGAGTCGCTGGCATAAAACGGATGTCCATTTTTCATGAACTCCCTTATTGGAGTGAATTATTGATCAATCATTTGGTAGACCCGATGCATATTTTTGAGAATGTGGGGGAGATTCTTTGGAAGACTTTGATCGGAAAGAAAGAAAGCAAAGCACAAAGAGAGGACTTAGAAGAGCGAGGTCATATGCGTGAGTTGTGGGCAATTACTAAGCCCAAGGTAACATTATCATTACCAAGAGCTCCTTGGGTGCTTCGCAGGATGGAAGAGCAACAAGTGAAGAAATCAATTTCAGAGTTTCAGACACCTAATGGATGCATGAGGTGTCCAAAGACTGCTTTCACACGAAATGACGATCTTGGAGGGCTCAAGTCTCATGATTGGCACAAGTTTTTTCAGTTTGTGCTCCCTATAGCCCTAAAAGATTGTCTTTTGGAGGATGTACGAAGAACCATTTATAAAATTAGTTCTTTAGTACGGTGGATCTCTTCTAAAGAGATAAATAAAGATAGCATAGAGAGTGCGAAACTCAATGCTATCGAAGTTGTTTGTATGGTAAAGAAATACTTTCCCACAAGTATTCTGACTATTCAACTTCATTTACTGGTTCATGTGGTAGCTGAAGTTACAATAGCAGGAACTCTCCATAGTCGATGGATGTTCTTCTTAGAGGAATTTATGCAGACATTAAAAGGGTTTGTTCGACAGAGAGCACGTCTAGAGGGTAGCATGGCAGAGGGATGGCTTGAACAAGAGTCTCTTGTATTCATAACTGAGTTTCTACGTATGTCGGATCTCGAAATGCCTCGCTTATGGAGCGATGATGAAGATGTTCGTCTCGTAGGTGATGAACCACAAGGTAAAGGATTGCAAAGAAAAATGAATGCAGCTTTCAGAGAGAAGGCAATGAAGTTTTGCATAGTTAACTCTGAGCCTATGCAGAAGTCATTAAAAAAGTATGAGCTTGCCAAGGAAACCAACGCAAAGGAAAGAGCTTTGTTTCGAAGGAATCATTCCAATTGATTTTTGCCTCTTCTAGAAAGTCTTCGACCTCTTCCACCTTTTCCAACGAGCACATGGCTAGATACAGCGGTTTCACAAGCAAAGGCAGTGAGTGAAGATATCTCTGAAGAAGAAGAAGAACTCACAAAGGGATGTGATTGGGAGTATGCTAAATACGGTGCACTATGGTCTCATGGACGACACTTTTGGATCGCACGAATGGATAAAAATATGTCTACTTTTGATAGTGGGGTGATGGTGAACCTTTTGTGAAAACGTAGAGCGAGTGCAAGAGATGATAATACTCAAGAAGGCCAGCTAGATTATTGTGCTGTGATTCAAGATATCTTGAAACTATCTTTTAGGAAGTTTGATTACTTTGTTTTTGATGTGAAATGGTTCAAAGTAGTCACCTCAGGAAGAAACGCAACAGTGATGCGGGATAAAAGCGGTTTGCTTCAAGTCGACTCCACAAAATTATGGATGGATCAAAGGGATACATTTGTACTTCCCGAACACTGTGAGCAAGTTGTTTTTATACCAGATTCAAAAGAACTAGAGTGGCTATTTTTTTTACCAGTCGCTCCACGTAGTGGAAAAATATGTGAGAACATAGATGTAGAAGAAAGTCCATCTTGTAGTGGACTCAGAGATTCATTCGATCATCGAAGAGGAAGAGATCATTGTTCGAGAAGAAGAGTTCATTGAAGAAGAGGTCATTGTTCGAGAAGACGAAGCAATGGATGATGATCAGGAAGAAACCAGCATAGCAAGAGATTTAGATATCATCAATATAGAGATAGGTATTCTAGGTGCATCGGATCTCCAAGAGGATGCTAGACTAGAGGATTTTAGAATCAAACACTTGTACGTACTAATTTTTGTTTATTTTTTTTGCTAGGTTTTTTTGTACACTATCATTTCTCTATATTACCTTAATTATCATATGCTAATTATTTGAGTTCTTTTGTTACAGAGCATGATGGGAGACAATCCTCTAGTCACTCCCTATTCCATGATAGAGGAGCAGTTTTTAGAGTTCATCTCTCAGGTACCTCCCGCGTATATGGTTGTTGCGTCAGAGTATTGGATTGCTCGTGGTAGCACTCCTCTCGGCCTCACTCCTGGTGGCCTCACTCATGTCGGCCTCACTCCCGCCGGTGTCACCCTTGCCGGTGTCACTCCTAGGGGTGGTGCTACTCCCGTAGCAGGTATGTCTCCTAGCTTTATGACTCCACCACGACCATCTTTTGAGCCATCCCCTACTGGCTCTAGTAGTAGACATGTGCATTCGACACCTCAGCGCGATACAAGTTCTTGCCCGTCTCGTAGATCGAGGTCACGCTTTGGAGCAGGAGGTTCTAGGAGTGGATCTACAGGTAGGTTTGGAGGAGGCGGCTATTGTGGAGGTAGTGTGACGAACGTTGTGTCGCCCGCTTCTACTCCTAGGATGAGTACCTCAGATGTAGGTACGCCACGCGGTACACCACGTACACCTTGGGGTGCTCATGACCATGATGACTCCAAGGTGTATAGTATCCGAGATGGAGCTCTAGTGATGGATGCGGCTGGCAAAGCAATGCGTGCACATATACGATAACTTTGCTCCATACAATTTGGACACTTTATCATGTTGAAATGGAGTGAACAAGATAAAGATCGGAAGAATTATATCACAGAGATGATTTATCAGGATTTCCGACCAGCCGATGGATAGCCTCTTGTCAGTTCAGAGTGGATTCTGCACACCACACGTGAAGTTATGTCCCATTGATGATCCGAGGCTCGTAATGCTTTTAGAGCAGGCTTACCAAAGCCTATATGGTTAGATGCTGAGGACCACGACGAGCAGCAGCAGACTCTTGATCGATATCGTCAGCAGCGAGATGTCATAGCCACACATTAAGATACGGTTGGACCGTCACATGTGGGCAGCGGCGGATATGACATGATGCATCATGAGTTTGTAAGTACTAGTTGATTTATTGAATTTGTTTGTGTTAAGTTTCTCATGTATGCTCCTCTAATGTTTTGTATATTTATTGCAGGAGATGGCAATGGGTCGTCCTCCAACACGAACGGAGGAGGCTTATGGATATCGTCATGGATTGACCGCACTATTGGAGGACTTGGAGGGACACGGTGCGATCGTTTCATGGGAGCATTTGCGATGAGGTGATTAATTTATAAACTTAGTTTTTACTTGTTGTTTGTAAATGTCATGTGAATTTCTCTAATTTCATTAATGTTCTTTGTTGTAGGACTGTTGATATGGAACTCTTTTTGCATGTGTATGGCAGTGGCACACCCAAATTTTGTACTTGATTTTTACATGGAAATGCAATGCTATGCCACATTTTGTAAAAGCGTCATATATGACAGTGGTTTTCCACACTCTTGTACATGCTTCATTTATGAAATATATAACTCTTTTTGTACATGGTTCATGATTCATTCTGATTATCTCTTTTGTGTCCAATAATATTTTGTTTTATGAAATCATATTTTGGTTGACATTAGAGTACAGATCACATGTACTTGGTTTGTTTTTGGGCAGAGTGTATTGTCTTTTGCTAAGCAACACCATGGTAATGTTGCTGTAGCAAAAGACAACACACTCTGCCCAAAAAAAAATTTGCAGATATGGTCGTCGGTATAAGTGTCGGTGTACTCAATAATGTCATCGGAATAAGCATCGGTACACCCAGTGGGTGCCGGTATACACGACGGTGCACCCAGCAAAGGCGTCAATATAGGCGTCGATATTACGAATGCGTATACTGACACTTGTACCGATGCCCATACTAGTGCTTTAATGCCGACGCGCATACTGACAGCTACACTGACATCGGGCCAAAAAAATGCGCATTCATTTCCCTCAATAAAAACCTTGGTATACGGCCAATCGGTTGTAGCGCTAATATAGGTTTCCCATTTGATTTTGGGAATCCCCCTCTTGTTGGGGTCCCCAGTCCATAGGAAGTTTCTACAGATTCTTTCCACTTTGGCCAACTCTTTCTCCTTAGGTCTCCAACATGAGATAAAGTAAATAGTCATAGAACGCATAAATGTGTTAACAACCATGGTGCACCCTGCAAAGTTGACTTGCATGCCTTTCTAATGATTAATCTTGTTATGGAGTTTAAAGAGCACCCAGTTCCATCGCTGGTCCATTGTGATGGCAAAGCCCATCGGTATACCATGGAGACAAAAGACTTGACCTCCAGGGATAACTTGACACCCTTGATCTAACAACAGTTGGGGAGGAGGTCCCCTGATTGCTCTGAAAGCAGTTTTAGCATGGTTGATTTTTGAACCTGACACCACACAAAAGGTGTCGAGGCAACTCCTGAACACCTCAATACTGTTCATATCATTATGCACAAAGGCATTCATGTCATCGGCAAAGAGTCTCACAATCATTTGGCCGTAATCAAAAGGTAGGGAAAGACCCTTGAGATTGTCAGCTTCTATGTGATGCCTTAGTAGTTCACTGAGGCTATTTGAGGCGATAGCGAAGAGTAATGGTGCAAGAGGGCAATCTTCCCTGATAGATCTTTTTAAACGTATGGGCTTTGAGAGCTTACCATTGATATTTATTCTCGTTGAAGTTTTCGAGTAAAGTGGAAACCATTTTCATGAACTTTTGGTTGAATCCAAGGTATTTCAGCGATTGAAGGATAAAGTCCCATTCCAATCTATCATACGCTTTGTCGAAGTCAATCTTAATGAATACAACATCTTGTGCAGACTCCTCAGTGAAGGCAAGGCCTTCCCAAATATCGACAATTGCTTCAAGTATAGATCTACCTTTGATAAAACCTTTCTGGTCCTCACAAAGCCATGAGTTTAAATGACAAGAGATTCTGTTGGCGACTTTTGGCAATTATCTTGTATCCAGTTTGGAGCATGGTAATAGGCTGCCAGTTTTCAATTCTATTCTTATGTCCCCTTTTGTGTATTAACTTGATAACACTGTTGTTAAGACACTCAAGGAGGGCACCGAAGAAGAGCACCTCTTTCCACACCAGACGCAACGGGGTGGCCACTATGTGCTTGAAGGACTTGAAAAACTCATTTGTGAGGCCGTCTGGACCCGGAATTTTCCATTGGGAAGAACATCAGTAACCTCATTAATTTTGTTCTCGAAAATGTTAGCATCCAGAAAAGAATTCATGTTCTATGGGATTCTAGGTTGAGCAACCCTTCAGGTGGTTGCCATGCAGTCACGCCTCTGCGGGGAGAGAGGAGTCGAGACCTCGAGAAGATGGCTAAAGTGCTCGTCGATGATAGATGTGTTCTCAACTTCCATGCTACATTCGATCCCATTGTTGTCGACCAAGAAGGGGATGGCTTCCCTAGCTTGTTTCCTTTTGAGGATGTTACACATCTCTTTCGATGGTTTGTCGGCCTTTCCCGCCCACCAATCTTTGAAGAATATTTGCAGATTTTTCCTTTGAACCTCTTCCTCGAATCTTATTCTACCCCTGATTTTTAGAAGACCTTGCTGGCATTGCAAGTTACCTTTGTTCACTTCTTCTTGAAGCCGTGAGAGCCTCCGATACACCGTTTCTCTTCTTTTTTTTTTTTTTGGATATTTCTTATAGCCTTTTGAGTCCTGATCAAAATTTGTCGAGTCTTTTCTATCGCACTTCTCCAGCACTTGGCCGGTTCATTACAGTAGGCAAAAGCTTCCGTCCAAACTACGGAAATTTCTTGGTGGACAAAGGGAAGGGAAAACGATGTGGATCAAGCATGAAACCAAGGAGCTTTTCGGAGCACGGGAATTGGTTTGAAAGAAAGAGTAATCGATTAGTGATCCGAGATAGTTAGGTCCGTGTGTTGTGGAATCGAAGGAATACCCCACTGGAGGATGGTGTTTTGGTTGATGTAGCATCTATCAAGTCTTGCCTTCCTCAGAGAATCCCCCGATTGGAGATTAGACCAAGAGAATCCCTTCGTATCTTTCACCTCGACCAGGTCAAGATGGAGTTTGATTTTATCCAAGACCTCTTTCTCACGACCGTCTATAATTTTCCCCTTGTTATTCCATCGGTCCTCTGGAAACTCAACCATGTTGAAGTCTCCACAAATAAGAACATTGCGTGAGAGGGAGCCAAACATCCCACAGTTATACTATGTTTCTTGTCTCCACGAGAATCGATCCCCATACTATGAATTCATGGCCAAGTTGTATACAAATACTTTGAACTTCGCTGTCTACATGCGTAATTGTGGTTTGAAAAGTTCACAACATTCCGTTTTTTCTTGTTGTCTTGGAACAACGTCAAAGTGCATTGCTTATCAAGAATCACACAACGGGATTTCGGTTGAAAATGATTAGATAACAAGAAATTATCCGTTGAAAATAGAACAATAAAGCTATCGATGCATTATCGTCATACGATGTATATTAATAAGTGGTCTTGATTCGATGAAATGGACGTTGTTCTAATATTGTGTCTGAATATTTATTCCCACTCATTATCTACATGGACGAAAAATTATGGATTTAGACATTCATAAAGATGAACCGCATCCTTTGAATTTAAAACTCCAAGACCATTGTATTCGAACCTCCAATTCAATTGTGTTGTCTTGAATTTGAACCATCGATGGGAGGGGCATCAACACCAATGCATTATCAATGTCCCCCTGGATGCATTATCACTGCCCCCCTGAGCTCATTCAAATTAGTCCAAAACCTACGCTCAACACGTGAGCAAACTTCCAAAAGACATAAGGAAACAAAACTATTGGAATTACTTATAATTGATATAAGTCAACGAATCCAATTTTTTCTCTTTGCTTCTTGTTAAATGTCAACAGAACCATTTTCTTATTATTAGTTCTTCTTTTACTATGGACATGGATAATCATGGAACCCTGTGACAACCCATATCTATTTTGGTGAATTCTCATTGGAGAGAAAACTAAAACGAAGATCCATAAGTTTGCCAACTTGAAAGAATATCACTTGGTATTAATGAATATTTTAAGACAGGGTTGACAATCTTATTAGTGGTCTATCGAGTATGAAAACTAATGCTTTTATCCATACAACAGTATGATCGGTGCCTTAGCCGATCAAGAAATCATGAAATTGTAGGTGAAAAATAATCAATTAGCATTGGCATTACACCCTGACACTATCGATATTCTTACTCGGCACTTTCGCTGTTGTTTGGAGTATATAGCCAACTGTGTTTTTTACTTTCTCATCAGTGGGCACAATGTTTTTGTTTTCGTTCATAAATTACAACCACGATCCTCACATGAAGTACTGTTCTTCCAAGACCTCGGATGTAGTCAGAAATTCACCAAGATGATCGCGACCCTTCTCGGCAACGCAACGACTCAAATTAACGTTAACGGCAAACTTTCGAAGGCGATCCATCTTAAAAGATCAATTAGACAAGGATGCCCTCTTGCCCCCCTTCTCTTTGCCATCGCCACTGAGGGGCTGAGCAGACTTGTGGCTCATCATGTGGAGGCTGGCAATATCAGAGGCCTCCAGCTACCTCACGGCCACAGTCAAATCATCATGAGACTTTTTGCTGACGATATGAACGCGTTCGTTCACAATGATAATACCAGCCTGGAGACCTTTTGGAGGTGTCTTGATACCTTTTGTGAGGCCTCTGGATCCAAAATCAACCACAATAAGACCGCCTTTAGGGCCATTGTGGGACATCAACCTGGCCTTCTCATTGATCATGGCTGTCAAATCATTTCGCAGGGCCAAATCGTTCGGCTGCTAGGAATCCCCCTGGGGTTTGGCGTCTCTATGGAGCAGCGATGGAACTGGGTGCTGGCCAAACTTGAAAACAAGCTCAATTACTGGAGAGGCATGCAAATCAATCTAGCTGGACGGGCGATGGTTATCAACACGTTCCTCCTCTCGTCTACCATCTATTTCCTTTCTTGCTGGAGACCGAATGAGCAAGGCCTGGCCAAATTGAATAGCACCTGCAGAAACTTTCTTTGGACGGGTGATCATAACAGAAGGGGGGTGCCTAAAATCAAATGGGCCATCTGCACCAGCCCTAGAGATAGCGGGGGTCTTGGCATCCTGGACATTGGGTGTATGGCTAACAAACTGGCGGCCAAATGGATGATTAAAGCCTGGTGCAATAGGGAGGCCTCGTGGGCCAAGCTGATCTTCAGAAACAAAAATGAGTTGGCCCTCAAGGGGTCCCCGAACTGGAAGAACCTTGACATCATGACCCTGCTTTTCTCCCCGATACCTGTCTTCCCGAAAGGCTCCAATCTCGTGTGCTCTCTTTGGAAGGGCTGGAATAAAGTCAAAAGATTCACAAGAATTAGTGAGGACTGGAAGTGGGCGGCCGGAATCAGACAAAACGACTCTATCTGGTTTCCGATACATGGCATCCGGAGTGTGGAGTCGTGGAACATTCAAAATGCCAAGAAGTTATGGAACAAAGGATTCAAAAAATGGAAACACCTCTGGAAACAGGACACCAACAGTTGGATCAACTACGAGGATATCGACCCTCGCATAAACATCTCCTACGAAGAATGGAACACCTTGCAAAGCAGATGCCTCGCTTGGGATCGTCACAAAACGCGCCTTCTCATGGGACATGATGCTCCAAACGCGCGTGGTCTCAAATGGCACAATGGAAACAGTCTACTCAAAATCCCAAACATCAAAGAAACGAATGACCTCCAGATCAGCCTCAACAAGAAGTGGTGCCTGTCTTGGACGCGGCTTCGGTGGGACATGAAATTCATGGGTATCTGGCACCCACTTATAGAGATTAAGAAGTCGGTCCTCTTATGGCAAATTCTCCATCGTGGAATTTGGACTAACAATAAGGCAAGCAAAATTTGTGGAATCCCTCCATGGTGCAAACGCTGCCACCGTGCGATCGAAGATGTCCCACACATCTTCCTTACTTGCCCCAACTCCTACAGAACTTGGCAGATGGTTGGACTGAAAATCAGAGCTCAGAATCAGCTTAGTTGGAAACAAATCCTGTTAGGAGAAGCGATCGGATGCTCTGCGGCTCTCTGGAACGCAATCAGAGGGGAAGTCCTGTGGAAAATTTGGCGGGAGAGGTGTGCCCTCAACTTCGGCGACCCCCCCAGGGAGTGGTCGATTGAAAAATCTCTATTCCTCCTCGGCAAAAGGATTATCAACAGTAAGAAATCCCCCCCCTTCAGGCACCATCAAGTCCCCCTGTTGATCAACAACAAGCTCAAATCCAAGTGGGTCCCGCATGAGGGCGACGAGAGGGTGATCAACCTTCTTTGTAATGCAACCTAGGAAACAACCAAGCTTCCCCTGCTTTGTGGGATTTGGGGGGTCCCGTGGGCACTAGTCCCCTTCTTTTGTACCTTTGTTTCTTAATTTAATTCAAGTCCGGGAGAGTAGGCGATTGCCGAACTTCCTTTATAAAAAAAAAAAAAAAAAAAAAAAAGTACTGTTCTTCCTTTTTTTTATATATAAATGAATGTAGTTTCTTATAAAAACTAGATCCTCGTATTGAAATGACCTTTAGATTTAGATGTAAGTGCATATATATATATATATATATATATATATATATATATATATATATATATATATATATATATATATATATATATATATATATATGTATATGCAAATGCGTGTGTAGGTATATATGTGAATTCATGTATGTATTTATTAGATTTATTTAGACATTCATTGTCTACAATTAGTCTACCTACATTTGGTCAAGGACCCTAGCTGGGTCAAGGACCAGAGCTCCAGGGAGCCAAAGCTCTAGCACAGATCTTTGAGGTTATTTCATCTCCTCATAGCAGCCATATGAGGAGTGTTTGGAACTTAGAGAAGATTCTAGATGTGCCAAGGGCAATGGCTATTTAAGTTTGGGAGGAGAGTGGTAGGTAACCAATTGGGATCTTTCATTTGGTATTAGAGTTTGAGTGAGAGAAGGAAAAGTTTTTGAGAGAGGGCCACTTCACCATCTTCTTCAAAGTTTTTCGAGGGAAACTTTTGGAGGTTGACACGCGTGTTGATTTGGAGGATGACCTCGAGATTTGGGCAGGCTTGAACGTGGAGTTTTCAAAGGTGATCCCAAAAAGAGGGTTTTATTCATCCACACATGCACACACATCAGGTATTTCTTCATTCCATTATCTCTCATGGGCGGGGAATCAACCTCACACTCATGTGAATGGAGGCCAAGAGTAAAAGAGACATCAATTGTATAAGTTCTAGGCGCTTTATAAAGGCCTTCCAGGCGCTAATTTGTGTCTATGTGGGATATTCGTCTCTACTACGCGTGCTCATCTAGTTTTGAAGCGAAATGGAGAGAGAGAGAGAGAGAGAGAGGAGAAAAGGGCATATCCTCTGATTTGACCTCTAAAATACCTACCTAGTGCACTAAAAAAGCCATAACTTTGTCTAAGAATATCCAAATTGAAAATTTTAAAGTGATGTAGATTCCTTGCTTAAAGAGCTTTTCAATGATAGATGTCATTTTCTAGGTTTATCTTAGATTTGACCATCTTGCTTGTTTGTTTAGAGTCTTTTTGATAAAACAAGGTTAGAGTGACTCGTCTAAGGGTGATGTTTTTTGTTGGTGTTGGGGATTACAATTATTTAAACAAAAAAAAATTATCTTTTGAAATAACATAGTGTAAACAACATCATTTTATCTATCCAAATAATATCTATCATGTGAATGTGAAATCATGGTCAAAGTGTATAATCTATGACATGAAAGAAACTGATGGACCATATAGGCACCCAAAGTATGAAAAAAATGGAGAAGAGAAAACTATAAACTGTTCTACCCATTCCTCGGTTCACTAAACTTAAACATATTTTCTGAATCATAATGGATTCGTACATATATTAGAATCCATTGAAAACAACTTTATGTCTCGAGACCTACAATAAAGGCATCATTAGGAAATATTTTATATTTTTCCAATGGTTGCATAAATTATTTCATGACACGACATGTACATGAAAAGGAAGCTATGTGTTCCCCCATTTCAAAACAATTAAACCAATGCTGTAATTGGAGACATATAGGCTCATCAAAGTTTCCAATTGATTCTATGAATTCCTACGTACACATTAAATCAAAAGTAAACACACACACACACACACACACATATATATATATATATATATATATATATATATATTCGAAAAATGTTATTGCTTTTTCATATCAGATCATAAGTAGAGCTTAGAAACTACTTAAACATGCTCCTAGGCATTATGAAGCCTTCAATGGAAGAAAGTGAGATTCTCTGCATGTAAAAACATTTGTATTTTATCTTAATGTGTATTTGACGAGTAAACTTGGACACAAGATAGAGACATTAGAGAGGTGTATCCTTTCAGATTATGATAGATGGGAAAGGGACTATAGGTGTAATTATTCAAGATTTCATTATGTATGGTTTGAGGAAAAACATTTATATTATGGAGAAGGTATTCATTTCAATGAGAGTGAATGAATATATAGGCGAATGCCATCTGAATAGAGCATAGATGTTAGTAGAAAATAGAAATTTCCCAACGAATGAAAAACAAGAAGGACCTCACGGTGAAAGGAAATTGGAGAAGGAACTCTATGTTTGTTCAAGAGAGGTGAAGAAAAGGTAAGAGACAAATGAAAATAGAAGATATCCAAGAGGAATTTCTAATATGTACAGAGCTAGGTAAAGATGAAGATTAAATGCACAAAATAAAGAGTTGAAATCCAAAACCAACTAGGTAAAGATGAAGATTAAATGCACAAAATAAAAGAGTTGAAATCCAGAACCAAAATTGACAAGAAAATCAACGTTTAGTGAGAGAGGTGAAGAAAAGGTAACCAAAAGTTAAAAGTTAAAGACAAAGGAGAGGAATCTTCACAATGGTTGGAGATAGGTAAAGATGAAGATGGAATGAAGAAAACGAGATAGTACAAATGCAGGAACTCGAAGAACAAGAAGAAAGGGAAGAAAAGCAAGGGGGCGCCCTTCTCTCATTTGGGTTTTAACCTTAATTCTACTATTCGGCCACCGATTAGTGACCACGTGAATTTAGTACTTCACAAATTGCACATGAATGAAAGGTGGACTGATGATCGTATGCCTTGTCGAAATCAATTCCAAAGAGAGTGAAGCTCTAGCAATTTGGGATCGCTCAGTGGAATCCTTCTATAAATGAAAGAAGTTTATCATAATGAAACTACACTCGACGGAGCTTTGTAGCTCTTCATGAATGATGCTATACGTTCATGGACTATGTCTTGATGGAAAAATCTTTGCAACAATTTTTTATCCAAAAGGGAAGTTTGGACTTGACCGAGTCTCTCGGACTTTCGTTAAGAAAGGAAGATCAAGTTACAAGTGAATGGGACTAGTGCCCTTGGGACTCCCCAAATCCCACAAATCAGGGGAAAACTTTGTTGATCTATAGAGTGTTACAAAGAAGATTAATAGCCCTCTTGTCCCCCTTAGGCGGGGCCCACTTGAGTCTAATTTTCTTGTTCTCGACAAGAAATAATTTATGATGCCTAACGGGTGGGGACATCTTGTAGTTGGAGATTCTTTTACCGAGGAGGAATAGAGACTTCTCAATCAACCACTCTTTAGGAGGGTGTCCAAAATTATAGGAACACCGGTCCCTCCAAATATTCCATAGGGTTTCCCCTCTTATAGTGTTCCATAGTGCCGCTGAGAAACCGATCGCTTTGCCTAGAGGCACTTGCTTTGAGGAGACTTGATCTTGTAGTCTCAAAATATTCCCAAGGGTTTTCGAGAGCAGTAGAGACTTGGGGCAAGCAAAGAAGATGTGACCCAAATCCTCAATATTATGGCAGCATTGCTTGCACCACAGTTGGAGGCCCACAAATTTTGCTAGCCTTTAGATTGGTCTAGATACCACCGTGGAGAATTTGCTACATGAGAACTGATTTTTTGATCTCGATGAACGGATATGAGATAGAGATGAACTTCAAATCTCAATGCAACCTTGTCCATGACAGACACCACTTCTTGTTAAGCGTGATATGATAGTACATGTTCGCCTTGACTCGAAGAATTTTATACAAGGATTTGCCATTGTGCCAAATAATACCCTCATGGCATGGCGGATCCTGTCCAATAGGAGTCGGGTGTTTTATCTTTCCCAAGCCAGGCATCTCCTTTGAAGGAGAGTCCATTCTTCATAGTTCAATGTTATTCGAGGGTCTATGTCCTCAAAGCTGACCCACTCGACAATTTGTTGTTTTCGACGGTGTTTCCAATTTTTGAAGCCCTTGTTCGAGAGCCTCTTAGCGATTTGGAGTTTCGAGGGGGCCGCCCCATGATGCTCATGATCAAAAACCATATTGAATCATTTTGTCTCATACTCGCCACCCATTTCCAATCTTCTCTGACTCTGACAAATTGTTTGAACTTGCTCAAACTCTTCCACAAGGAGCGCACAAGATTCGAACCTTTGGGGGAAACCAAAATCTAGGAGAATAAAAGAGTAAGGAGGCTCAAATCCTCCCAGCCAGGAGGCCTACTAGTGTAATCATGTTCTTGATCCTAAAAATGAGCTTGGCCTAAGAGGTCTTAGAATTGCACCAAGCCCTTATGATCCATTTTGCTACCAATTTGTCAGCCATGCCTTCAACATCCATAATGCCTAGAACCCCACAATCCTTTTGGCTGATGGAGGTAGATCAATTAATTTTGGGAAGCCCCCTTCTATTGTGGCCCCCCATCCAAAGAAAATTCATGTAAATTCTTTCCGATTCGCTCAGCTCTTGATCCTTCAGACTCTAGCAAGAGAGAAAGTAAATGGCCGAGGAGATGAGGAAGGTATTAAATACCAAGGCATTCCCTGGGAGGCTGATTTTCATGCCCTTCCAATATTCCAACTTGCTGTCTAGTTTGGAAGGCACCCAATTCCATCACTGCTCCATTGGGCACCAAAGCCCATAGGAATACCAATTAGGGGGAAGAACAAACCCCTAGGGATAATTTGGCAACCATTGTCAATGTGAACTTGGGGTGGGAGACCTATGATGGCACTGAAAGTGGTTTTTGAGTGCTTTATTTTGGAACCACATGCCTTAGACAATGTGTCTAGGGCACCCCCAAAAGGTTTCAATGCTATTCAAATCATTATCCACAAATGCATTCATTCCATAGGCGAATAGCCTCATGATCATCTGGCCATGGTTCAGGGGAAGAGAGAGACCTTTAATATGATTGATTTCCATGTAATGATGCACAATATAGCTAAGCCCCTTCATGGAGATCACAAAAAGCAGAGGGACCAATGCGGACCCTTGCCTAAAAGAGCATTTTAATCTGATAGCCTCCGATAACTGATCATTGATATTCATTTCTATCGATGTGTTCCCTAGCAATGTAGTGATCATCTTAGAGAATTTCCAACTGTAGCTGAGGTCTTTAAGATATTGGAGAATAAATTCACATTCAACCCTATCGTAGCTTTGTCGAAGTCAATTTTAAGGAAGATCACATCTTCCTCAGTCTTTTTAGCAAAATGAAGACCTTCCCACATGTCAATAATAACTTCCAGTATTGATTTGCCCTTGATGAATCCTCTTTGGTCCTCATTAAGCCACCTCTTAAGGGGGTAAGAAATTTTGTTCACTGTTACTTTTCCAAGAACCTTGTACCGTGTTTAGAGCATCTTGATTGGGTGCCACTTTTGAATCGTGTTCTTGTCACCTTTCTTATGAATCATTGCAATGATTTTGTACATGGGATCCAAGGATGTGATTGATTAATGATTGCTAGAAGAACTCTTCAAAAAAATTTTCCATTTATAAAGAGGAAGCTCGGCCAAGGGCAAGTTTCCCTAGCTTGAATTAATAAAAATCAATAGTATAGTGAAGGGGTATACTGCCCTTGGGATCCTTTGTATTGCGTAGAGCAAGGGTAGGACGGTCTAAAGGAGCAAGGATGGTGATGGCCTGAAAAGGATAAGAAAATTAAGTTTTGCATCGAGTAACAAAGAAGGTTAGTGAACTTTTCATGCCCCTCATGGGAGGCCCACTACGAGTTACCCATTGTGAGCATACATGAAGTCTAATGTATTGGTAGTAAAAGGGTTGCGGAAGATTGTACACAATGTTGAAAACCATCCCATAAAACCTATGAATAAAATGATTGAATGTGATGTAGATGGTGTTGATGATGATTTTTAATTTCCTATCATGCCATGGTTCTTGCTAAATCTACTAGAGATCAACTTTTTTGTGATGGTAGAGATGCACAAGCACATGCATTTACAACATTTTTCTATCAAACGTGTCATTAACCCTCGCATTCACTCCTCCAAGATGACATAAAATGCGTAGGATACTCTTACAAGATTTCAAGAGGTAAGAAATGAGTCTCATATTGCTTACCTCCGATAATAGTTGGAATTTACATGGGTTGAATGAAGATTTACTTAAAGAAATTCATGCATTTCAGCCACATGATTTTGTGTAGAAAGGCATGGAAACAAGGTGTGCAGATTGAAAAAGGCACAACTAAGAGACCTTATATGTTAAGCATGCATATGATGTACTTTTCATCATTATTGTACATGTTGAAGATGTTCACTAGCTCTAGTAAGAAGCGTATTGATGATTTTGAGGCTGATGTGCATGCCTCTTCTCAGATGTGAGATTTCAAGCATCTAGATGATTATTTAGGAAATCAGTTTATGTGACTTCATGGGGTATAAATTCATTTCAAACAAAATACATTGACACATTATTACATTATTTTGTCCCTAAAGATTAAAACCTATTGACACTCCCATGGAAATAGGTTTACAATTGAGTCTTTATGATTCTAAAGATGCATCTTCTTGGAGTTTGAGGTTTGTGGAAGCATGCAAACAACACAAGGAAGAAGAAGAAACTTGACTTAAAACACACAATACTGAATGTATTACCAAGAAAATGTACAAAGTTTAGTGACCCATTAGGGTTATAGGCATATATATAAGCCCGGGAAAAAAACCATCCAACGTGCTCCTAGTGTGTTTACACACATCACTACCTCAATATACCAACAGTTAATCCCCCTAGGTGTGACGTGGTGAACAAGGAGATGGAACTCATGTATAAGGAAGTGCCAATCAATGTGAAATCAATCCACGAAAGGAAGTAAGCCCAAAGCTTTGAGGAAAGCTTCAATCGTCTCCCTATGCAGTGCCTTTGTGAAAAGGTGTGCAATGTTCTCTCGTGTGGGCACACATGCCAAACTCATCTTTGGAACAAAGAACCTCTCCCTAACATAATGATAGTGCAACTAAGTTTGCTTAATGTGAGCATGGAACACAGGGTTCCTTGCAATTACCAATGCACTCTGACAATTAGTGAAGATGGTAGTGGTAGAAGACTCAACAACACCCAAATCATCAATAAGGCATCTAAGCCACAGACACTGATCATTCATTGTGAAAGCTTCCCTTTTAATATCCTCTTAACTAGAGGTGGCCAAAGTAAGTTCTTCCAGATTAAGCAAGATATCATGAGCTACCAAGCATGAAGCAAAAACCAATGGTTGACACACGAGTGTCATAGAAACCAGCCTAGCTAGAATAAAAAAAAGCATGTAAATCAAGTGGTAGTAGTCCCCCTATTGTGGAAGGACTCCATAGCCTTCACACAACTGAACTGAAGACTAACTAGCAAGGACACACACTAGGAAGAGAGATTTCTTTCCACCTAACCAACCCCTCCAATATATAGTTCCAAGTCCAAGGGGGTAAGTCCTTCTCAAGGGGAAATGTGTACCTTCCATCACATGGGTCCCTAAGGTGGTCACATGCTTTCCAAGCTTATGATATCACATGAAACCACATGGCTTCTAAAAGAAGAGTCTCCAAGCTCTCACGTACAAACCAAGTGGCTAGGAGAAGCTTCCAATCAAGCCTAAGGTACTCAACCTTAGAGAATTAGCCCTAAGGTTCACGACCCATTTAAAAGGGGTAAATAAACCCATAAATCCCAAGCGTTTCACACCTAGAAACCCAAGGGTTCTATCCCTTAGACCCATGTAATTATACAACATTCCCCCCCCCTAAAAGCATTTGCGTCCTGGGAAATGAGTGGAGATATATACCTTGGGGTATTCCCCCGTGCTCCATGATCAATCTCAAGCATCATGGCTTTCATCTCTCTAAGTTCGCCTCTTAATTTGAAAGGGGAATTCTACCCCGATTGAATCTAAAAAGAGGAGAATCCATTTGTGGTCTAATTCCTTGCCCCAATCATTCAAAGTTCCATCTAGTTTGCATACAAAAAAGAATTGAGTCGAATGCAAAGTATGGAAAGAATGAAAAGGGTGGAAGAGAGCATCCTTGCCTATTTCCTTTGTTTAAGCTATGTGTCATCTGGGTCTCCATAGCTCAAACATGTGAACTAGGTGGATACAAAGTTACTTCAGCTAAATTGCTACCTTGGTCCATCTCTTTGCACCACTAGTGGATGAACCTAGCAAAATAGATGAATGCTTCTTAAGGTTTCTTTATCTGATTCATCTCTCAAGTTAGAATCCAACTTGTTCTAAAAGGAAGATGAACCTTACATAATCCCTGCCCAAATTACTCTTGTTTAGTGAAATGGGTGGATTTTCTTGTTTGCAATTCGCCTCCAATAAATCTAAATAGAGGGGAATTTTATTATTTAATCCCTATCTAACCAATAGAATGGTAAAGGTGAATTATCTAGTTTTTACAAGGATATAACATCCTCTTCATCTTCAGAGAGAATTTGAATAGCTTACAAAAAGTGGATTCAATGTTCTTTCAAAACTTTACGGAGTTTTAAGAATCCACTTTAAGGGACTAGAATCCATAAGGATTAATATAACTATTGTAAACTCCAATTGATTGAAACCTATTTTACTTATTCTTTCAAAAAGATTAAGATCTTTATAACTACGTCCCAAGATGGGAACTCATAGTGTAAAAGATTATGTTATCTTTAAGGTCATAAGTAAAAATAGATTATTTCAATCATTTCTTCACAGCTTAATCCTTACGGATCTCGAGTTGGAACTCAAACCTTAAAGGTTTTCTTGATCCTTCCAAGATTCTCTCCCTTATATTCTAGATCTATTAAAGATGTCCTATGTTGACATCGTAACTAGATCTTTCTTATTCTTCAATTGACTTGAAATATCAAGTATCCAAAAGATGATCTTTTTTGGGCTATCTTTCAAGCTTGGCCTAAGATCATCTTTATGTTTCTTGAATTTCAAGTTATGCTTTTGGATGAAGCTTTTCGAGCTTCATCCTTTGGAGTTTACCTTCAAACTCAAAAAAGTTGATCCTCTCTTTATTTCTAACTCTTTATAAGAGATAGATACTTTCATATCTTGTTGGAAGAATTCTTCTTCCCTTTGAGAGGATAATTGAAGAAGATGCCTATTCCTAGACATTGTCTTCTTGATGTATTCCATTGGATTATGAGTCCCATTTTCTTCTGGCCATCAAGTAAAAAATACTCAACGGGATTCAGTACCCACCGTCCCATACCAGTGGGTTCCTCATCTAATCCACATAACTTTGTTTCTATATTTTCTCACCTTTTCTGTCCTTATAAATGCCCTTCATACAATGGTACCAAATTTATAAGAGCAAGGACTAAGGTGCTTAGATACACCACTACTAATCTTACTTAAATAATTGGTTAACCATTTAATGTGGTGTGACTCATCTTATCAAACTTAAAGTTTGACTTGATCTTTGCCCTACTTGGGTCCTTTGGCTTTCTTCTCTTCTTTAGCCAAAATAAGAGATAAGACTAGGTCTTTCTCAAATATATCCCTTCATGCTTCAAAGTTTTACTCATGGGTTTTACTTGGGGATCTAGCTATTATGTTTCATACAAGAATTCATATTCCTTAGGTCTATATTACTCGAATCCATAACATATGTTATGTCATCCCCATGAAGCATCAAAATACCTTTAGGTTTATACTTTATAGCTTATCCAACTTCTTTTCCTATCCCACTTAGGATTTATACAATCCTAATGGTATATGCAAGTCTTCTCTTGCATTGGGGTTCTTTGAGAATTCCCAATCTCTGAGAACTTCAATTAGTTGGAAGATGTAATGAAAGATATATGAAGTACTAGAATACAAGGAAGTACTTCAACTTTTATCTCTTTCTTGCATATCTTTTACCTTTTAATACCCTATTCGGTCTTTTCAAGGCAAGTTCTTGGGGACTTTCTCCCCTCCTTAAGAGTTTTCGTCCTCGACAACTACCTGAGAGTAAATTGAAAATTGTGCTCTTTCAAAAATATTTGAAAGTGTTTATTTTCACTCCTTTATTGTTCTTCTTGGTTAAAAGAACTATTCAGAGCTTTTTATGCTTTCTTTTCTCCAAGCATACAGAACAAATGTTCCAAAGTTCAAGTTGAGATTACCCACAAATTCGATGTCCCATACCACCGAATTTACTTCAGTGGTAGTGTAAACCTAGATGTCCCATACCATCCAGCTTACACTTCCACTTTAGTAAAGGTAACTTTAGCTTGAGTTTTGGGATCAAAACTTCTTCTAATCAAGTCAGATCTATTACTTCTTGGACTTGTAAGTGTTATTTCCATTGCAGAGCATATGTATTGCCTATGCTACACTAGGCTTTCCATTTACCAAGTCTCAATTGCAACTTAGTCTCAAAAAATTGGCTTTTCAATTATACCTTGATTGAGATATACTCTACAAGATCCCTTTCGTTTCACTTGATGATAGAGCTAGTTTATATCTCAACTAGATATCATCTTTTATGAGTAATCTGAGAAAGAATAATTGATTTGCCAATCTAATCTCTATGTTGAAGTAGATGGTAGTTCCATTTACTATATGGTCCTTTATTATTAGAACATTAGAAAATGGTACTTAGGGTTTATTACAACCCTTTAGTTTTACCTTCTCTTCAAGCCTTGCATTTGCTTGGAAGAATAATGTAAAGCTCCAAATAGTTCTGTAGTTCTTTCAAACAAAGAACTTTTCTTGAACAAAAGCACTAATACTTTCATCTTCCAAAACTAAGATTCTGTTATACCATATTTTCTCTTCCTTAGAGCTTTGAGAAGATAGTGCTCTAAGTTACCACCATTATACCGTGGTTTTAAGAGAGAAAATTTTTGTATTACTACCTTATGTCAGGCATGCCATGGACTTTTATGGAATTTAAAATTCCATAAGAGGGATTTTTAGTTTTAAGGTAGTTCAAGAAGTTAGGATTATTTGGACTAAGCCAAACTTAAAGGAATTGAATGGTTTATAGTGGCCAATTGGCCTTATCACCATTCTTCCTAGAAACTAATAAAATCAAATCCTACTTAACTTCAAGAACTTAATCTCCCTCTCTACTCAAAAACCCATGTAATTTATCCCAAATGCATAGTTTAATGTATGCCAGAATATTTACACCTTTATTGGAAAAGGCGTTGCATGCATAAGGTTCAAAAGTTGAACCCCTCCTTAAAGCATGCAAAAGTTCCAATTTAGAACTTTGTTCATCCAACGGATGGTGCAAAATCTCCATGAAACTTAGTATATGCAGGTTTCAACAATGCATTAGATGCATTCTTCCTAACCATGACCGTTTTAATGCACCTCCAATACTTCTTTTCAAAGCCATGAACTTGATGCATAGTGCAACTTATTTCCATGATTGATTGTCGATGTGACCACCAAAACTGGGCCACCTAAATCTATGCATCCACTTCCGAGTCATGTCTATGATGACATGCACTGTATGTTCTTTAATTTGCAAAGAAAAGAAAAAAGGTGCAAATATTACCTGGAAATTAAGCTTCATCCATCCCTTGGCTTTATTTGAGTGTTCCCATGGTGATGAAGTAGGCTTCGGACATCCCATCTTGTCCATTTGGGCATTTTGATACTTACTTGTGTGCCCATATGTGTGGATTTACCTTTGTAATCATGCATTTATGCATGTATTTTAAGGGGTGAAATCTATATGCATAGTTAATGGATGTCATGTGCATGCCTCCATTATCCTTGGCAAAGGAACTCTTTAACCCTGTTCTTTCCATGAGCTTGGTGAAGAGTCTATCCTTCCTTTGAATTTTGTCCCATGGAACTTTGCTCCATAGTTTCTCTCATGCCTTTCAAAATCTCTTACAATGAAACTACACATTAGTGGGTTTATTCACATGTAAAAAAAATAGCTCATATGAGCAAAATTATTGCAAGTAAACCCATATGCAATATGTAAAATGACATTAAAAAATGTATAAACTTATGTTCTCAGATTTCTTATGCATCCATAAAAAATTGTCGAATAGGAGCTAGAGGTGTGCTCTTCATCTCGTCTCTCCCGCTTAACTCGCCGCCGTGCCTCGTAGTAACAAAAGGTGGCAAAAAAAGAGGAACATTGCCGAAAAATAACACCTCTTCTTTCTCGATCCTTTCTTGCTGCAGATGAAGAAAATACATGCCAGGAAACAAACGATGCCTTGTTCGCAATCGATATTGGAGGCTTCCGTCCTGAGAGAGGCAAACCATCCGAGATTCATGATGGTTGCGGTGTCCATCGGCAAGACGAAGATCTTTAGCAGGTAGAGGGTTCCAATCCCCCACGAAACAACTGATCTGCATCCTTTTGTTAAACTCAAGAAAAGGATCAACGTTGAATTCGTCCCACTGTAGAGTTGTATACCGCTCCTCCAAATTTTGCACTAATCGTGGCAAGGGATCAAAAGGAGGATGCAGGAGCCCATTAACCCTGCCACTCACATCATTGCTCGCCATGTCCTCCACAGATGAATGGTTGGAGCCTGGTGGCAAGATCGCCAATCGGAACTCCACAAATCCACCATAGCTAATGCCAAGGACATTGAATGATTTTATACCCATGGCTTCCATGGCGGAAGCAATCATTTCAGCCCCCTAGCAAAGTAGAGCTTCCTCCGAAACCGTGCGTGAGAAGGAGAGCAGGTTTCTGATGGTCTTCCAAATCAGAAAGCATGCACGAGCAAGCAATGGTAGTCTGAGGGTCGGCTGGAACAATCCACTGCCGAAGACTGCGGCAACATAGCTGTAGAGGAAGGACATGCTCGCGACAACGCACCAGACTCATCGTGATAGCATGCAAAATTTGGCAAATTTGTTTTGCTACTAGGTTTGAATCTGTGCAGCTGCATTCATTGATTACTTATGTAATCAAAAATAAAAGAAACATATAATAATCAATGATTAGAGCTATTATATAACCATTATAACAGCGTGGCTCCGTCCGAGAACACTTTGACCCAGAGATCTGAACAATTCTTGCAGACTTCAACTGCGTGGGATCTTCCTCACTTTTGGAATAGCTCGCCGACATAAGTAAAGTGCTTGAAGAACATCAGACAACTGTGTAGTGCACTGGACATTGATTTCTATCGGTGGCAAAATAACCAATATTATGACCATAACGTCATGAGCTGTTCTCTGCAAACATGAATGATAACGTTGTTGTGATTCGACGTACGACCATAGAGGCCTGCTTGTGTGGTTATTGAAATGATTTTTGATGTGGCTAAACGTCGATTCTTGGCAATTGCTTTCTAATGAATGCAGCCATTTGTCTAGAGCAAATGCGAAAACATAAAACTAATATGTCTTCGTGGTTACTGTAGATCCTGATCTTGAATACGTCATGAGATCAAAACCCGCTAGCTACGCGACATGAAGTAATAAGTGCTTTTGCTACACTGCAGAAATAATACGCATACGGCGAGGGTGAAGTTCTACAGAGATGAAGAAGTGCTACAGCAACGCAATTTCGACATCTCTATGAGAGCGTACAAAAATGATGAAGATGAAGGTCTCCATGGATGCTCAACCTAGGGGCTTGATACCACTGTTGTGGAAGGACTCCATAGCCTTCACACAATTGAACTGAAGACTAACTAGCAAGGCCACACACTAGGAAGAGAGATGTCTTTCCACCCAACCAACCCCTCCAATATATAGCTCCAAGTCCAAGGGGGTAAGTCCCTCTCAAGGGGACATGTGTACCTTCCATCACATGGGTCCCTAAGGTGGTCACATGGTTTCCAAGCTTAGGATATCACATGAAATCACATGGCTTCTAAGTGGCTAGGAGAAGCTTCCAATCAAGCCTAAGGTACTCAACCTTAGAGAATTAGCCCTAAGGTTCAAGACCCATCTAAAAGGGGTAAATAAACCCATAAATCCCAAGGGTTTCACACCTAGAAACCCAAGGGTTCTATCCCTTAGAACCATGTAATTATACAACACCCCCCTTGGGATAAAACAATCCAAGAAGCTGGGTACCATGCAAGTAGCCAAAGATTTGCTTAACTGCCCGTGAATGCTTGACATCTAGGCAATGCATAAACCTGCTCATTTGTGAAACAGCAAACTAAATATCTAGGTGAGAAATGGATACGTAAATCAAACATCCAATAGCCTATTGATAGAGAACAACATCAAATGCATCTCCAGCATCATAAAGACTCAATCATAAACCTGATTCCATAGGAGTAGCAATAGGTTTGCACACTTCAAGGCCAAAATGTAGTAATAATGTTTCAATATACTATGTTTGGCACACCTATTCCACCATCAACTTGCATAAATTGAATGCCCAAATAATGATGCCGAATGCCCCAAATCTGACATCTCAACTCAGGCATGCAAATCAACCTTAAAATCTTCAATATGCTTCTCATGACAACCACTGAACAACATGTCATCAACATTGTCAATAATGATTAGAGGCACATCGTTTGCATGCTTAACATATAAGGTGCTCGCAGTTGAAATAATCTCAAAACTATGTGCAATCAGGTAGGCATATATCTTTTCATACCAAGCATGTGGTGCATGCTAAGCCTCATTTGGAGTCATAGACTACGATGCTTTAGTCACCTGTTAAGTACATGTGTCACACACATAACAACCTCAAGCCAGGAGCTATATGGTAAAGACTGACTCTTGACGAAACATGAGTGACATGTTCCTCATTTCAACAACTGCATTTTGTTGAGGTGTAAACAACATTGTACACCATTTTTTTTATACCATGTTCAACCAGAAATGCGTTAAAATCCAAAGAAATATATCCCCCTCCCTCCCCACCCGATCAAAATGGAGGGTGCCCATTTTACATGTTCAGAGATTTTTAGCCAAAACACTCTTTGATGCACGTAAATATTTTGGTCTTTGCTTTCAATGGTTACAACCATAGATTCCTAGAGAAATCATTGATAAAAGTCATGAAGTAAAGTTAGTACCAAAAAGAGGGATTACTCATCTCTATCATCCTTCTTTGATTCTGCATGACTAAAGGTACCTTTACTTTGTGACTTTTATCCTTCGTAAAGTACCTAAATCTCATCTTTGTCATCCTTCTTTGATTGTGCAAGACTAGTAGATTTTTGCTTACTAGTAGATGAGCTACATTTACCTTTGCCCTTCTAACTAGCTAGGAAAGCCTGATCTACAACACACATAATGGACCTCTTCTACTTAGATTCATCTTCTTGCAATAGAATAGACGCTAACTCCTCAAATTTAAAGGCATTTGGATTGACTTTCATCATCAATCAAAGAGTAGAAGAAAAACTCTCATATGAATCCAGAAGACTATATATTTAAAATAGTGTGCACAAGTGAATTGTCAAGCTAGGCTTTATCAATAGAAATCAGCAACTCCTTCAAATCTTTGATCTCTGTCCAAAAACTATCCATGGAATCTCCTTCATTAACATGCTCACGCTCTAAATGTTTTTAGAGGTAAGCAACACGAGCCTCATTCCTTTCTTGGTATAAAGTGATAATTTTATCCAAAGCTTGCTTTGGTGCTTTGCAAGAGCGAATGTGATGCATAGTGGCATGTTTCATAGACAAGGCTATCAATGCATGTGCATGAGCATCTCTGCCATCCCAAAAATCTTTCTCTATAGTAGGTGGAGGAGGAACTGTACCACCAACAAGAACCTAAAGAATATCATCATCTTCAATGCCATCTACTTTAGCTTCACTAATGATATTTGCAGTTGTAATAGGACATTTCTCAACACCCTTCACAACATTCCATAGTCCTTTTACAACCAATTCATGAGGCATCATATAAGCCCATAATGCATAATTGGTACCATCTACCTTATCCTTAATAGCCAACATATAGAATACATCACCTCCTTTTAGCCATGGTCACTGTTGGAGTTAGATGTCTGCGGAAGCACGCGGACAACACAAGGAAGGAGAAGAAGCCTGGAGCACAACACACAATACTGAATGTATTACTAGTGAATGTACAAAGATAAGCAACCCATTAGGGCAATAGGCTTATATACAAGCCGGGGGAAAAAAACCTCCTAAAGAGGGAAAAAGTGCCCCGATGGTCCTAGTGTGTTCACACACATCACTACCTAAATATATCAACAAATCCCCCCTGGGAGTTATGCGGTGAACAAGGAGTTGGCACTCATGTATAAGGAAGTGCCAAGCTAAGTGGAAATCACTCCACAAAAGGAAGTAAGCCCAAAGCTTTGCGGAAAGCTTCAAACTTCTCCCTAGGCAAAGCCTTCATGAAAAGGACTGCAATGTTCTCCTGCATGGGCACATATGCCAAGCTGATCTTCCAAGCAGAGATCATGCACCTCAATGTGCTTAGTGCGAGCATGGAACATAGGGTTCCTCGCAACTGCCAATGCACTCTAATTGTCAGTGAAGATGGTGGTGGTAGAAGACTGACCAACACCCAAATCATCCATAAGGTGTCTGAGCCACACACACTCAACAGTAGCTGTGAAAGCTGCCCTATACTCAACCTCACAACTAGAAGTGGCCACAGTATCATACATGTCTTTGGAGCTAACAGATGTCTCCTTAGTACATGAAAGCAATGGCTGAATAGCATCTTCCACAAAAACAACAACATGGCTAACTAGAATGCGTTTAGTTTGTGGATGATACAGATGATAGCCTTTACTTTCAGAACTCTACCCAACAAAAATACATTTCACTCCTTTATCATCCAATTTTTTGCGATGTTGTTCAGGCACTAATGCATATGCCAAAAAACCAAAAACATGCAGATGAGCAACAAATGGCTTGCGGTCATGCCAAGCCTCATATGGAGTGATAGACTACAGCGCTTTAGTGGGATACCTGTTCAATACATATGTTGCACACATGATAACCTCAAGCCAGAAACTATGTGGTAAAGCCTGACTCTTGACCATGCACCTCGCCATCGCCATGAGTGACCTGTTCTTTCATTCAACAACTCCATTCTGTTGAGGTGTATACAGCACTGTACACTGGTGTTTTATCCCACGTTCAACTAGAAATGCATTAAAATCAAAAGACATATATTCCCCCCCTCGATCTGAATGGAGGGTGCCCATTTTACATGCTGACATATTTTCAGCCAAAACCAAAAATTGTTTGAAGCACATGAACACTTCGGACTTTGCCTTCAATGGATAGACCCATGCATGCCTGGAAAAATCATCAATGAAAGTCACGAAGTAAAGATAATTCCCAAAAGAAGGTGTCTGCATAGGACCATAGACATCACTATGTACAAGCTGCAATTTGTGAGTAGCCCAAACTGAACCATCTTTTGGAAAGGACGAACGCTGCATTTTGCCCAAAATACAACCTTCACAAACATGTTTTCCAGGTGCCTCAAGTTTGGGCAAAGAGGACACCATTTCAGATTTCTGCAGGCATAGCAAACTAGCAAAATTCAGATGACCAAAGCGTGCATGCCAAAGCTTTGCATCTGACATAGCCTGAGAATCATTTACTGCACATGCCAAATCATTTATAGATCTTTCATAGTCTATGAGCTTATAGAGCCCACGACATAAAATGCCAGAAGCAATAATCACATCGCCATTTGACAGATCATGAACTGTACACCTGTCATCAATAAATTTCACAACCAAACCAATCTTGGCTAATGCAGAAATTGATAACAGGCTCTTCTTGATCCCTGGCACAAATAAAGTGTCTGACAAAGTGAAAGAACTACCATCAGCAGTAGTCAAAATGATCTTACCAACTCTCATAACAGGATAAGAGGAGTTGTTGGCGCATGTAACAGTATTCCCTATAGGGGTAAGCTCGAGTGAAGAGAAGAAACAGCGCTGTGAGGTAATATGTTTGGTCGACCCACTCTCAAGGTACCAAACATCTGAGTCTACTACAGACATGCACTACTCATGAAGATGGGTCAAAACTGCAAACAGTAGTAAACGCCCATTCTTCTTCTTGCACAAGATTAGCAGACTCCAATTTCGGTGTAGAGGCTTCTGCAACAACCATTCCAGCCTCTTTCTTCTTTGCCTCTTTTCTAGCCACTTTTGGACAGTTCTTTATGATATGAACATTCCCTTTACAGTACTTACAAAACAATTTCTGCTTTTCTGATCTCTTCTCATCTTTATCTTCCTTCTTCAAATATGCAGAATTGTGGTAAGTGTATCCCAAGCATCCTTAGCTGTTTTGCAAGAGCGAATGTGAGGAATAACGGCACGTTTGACAGAAAAAGTTATCAATGCATGTGCTTGGGCATCTCTGTCATCCGAATGAATCTGCTCTGAAGTAGGTGCAGCAAAAACCGCAGCACGAACATGAATATGCAGAATATCATCATCTTCGATACCTTATGCATCAGCTTCAGTGCCTGCAGTTGTAACAATTGGAGGTGTAATAGGACGTTTTTCAACACCCTACACAATGTTCCACAGTCCTTTTGCAACCAACACATGTCGCATCATATAAGCCCTCAACGGGTAGTTGGTACCATCCAACTTATCCTCAACAGCCAACATATGGAATACATCATTGCTTTTAGCCATGGCCGGTGACTAAAATAGCTTGATGCAGAAAATTGATTGTATATCAAAAAGTTGAATAGAACTCCCTAGACGAATTCTGCTGGACTTGTAGCAGACTTCACGATGCTTATACTGGCGAACAAAAACTGGTATATACCTAATTCGTGTGATTCTGAGACTGCAACCAGAGGAGTGTCGACGATGCCCTAGATGAAGCGACAACCTACTTTGATACCAATTGTTGGAGCTCGATGTCTGCAGAAGCACGCATACAACACAAGGAAGGAGAAGAAAAACGCACAATACTGAAAGTATTACTAGAGAATGTACAAAGATAAGTAGGCAATAGGCGTATATACAAGCCGGGGGAAAAAAACCTCCTAAAGAGGGCCTCCGTCAAAGAATATTTGCTTACATTATGCGTTTTTATTGATGCTTTTACCCAGATTTTGTGTTCGTGGAGTGGATTCACTATAGTTGATTTGGCTCATATACACTTTGGACAAAGGAGACTATGTCGAAATGTTTTTGGAGAGGTAAAAATTGAGCATATAAGTGCATAGAGACGTAGGGAGTGCTTAGAACAAGAGAGAAACCATTGAGATTACTTGTGAACATTCAGTTTTTGGTGCTTATATCTAGAAATACAGCAGAAATGCTACCAAAATTTTTTCTAGGCCTCGCCATAAGATTGCCATTGCGTAGAAATGTGCTTAAATTGCAAGAATGGGTGATAACATTGTGCAAATAGTTGGTGATAAGCTGAATAAAGACAATTGTCATATATGGTCATATAGGATGGAAAATTTCTTGATGGGAAAAGGTCTTTGGGGATTAGTGAATGGAGAGGATGTTGGAGATCTTTTAATCTCCAAATGTTCGATTTATCTTGACTTAAGAACTCCTCTATATCAAGAATAAATCAAACTTTACATAAACTTCAAACTATCTTTCACATATATCAAGAAATACTTCTCTGTAAGAAGTTTTCTTCATCTTCAAGAATTTGCTTCAGAGATAGGCTTCAATTTCTTCATAATACTTCAAATTTAATAATTCAAATGATACTCACATATCCATGCTACCTTTGCGAGCTATATTGATCATTAGTTCTTCAAAAGAACCACTAGATTTCTAATTTAATCTTTAGATCAAATCTGTATCCAAAACTATCTTCTAGAAATGGCGACTTTGACATGGTCAACTTCTTAAGTTGATTTCTCACAACACAGATCCCATTTTGTGAAATGCTTTTAGCCATAGCTTCCTTATCTTCTAACTTAGATTTTGAATGCTGACTCATTAAAAACTTTACACTGTGCACTGAGATCTAAGCAAAACATTGACATAGAAAAGTGTGCGACTCTGAGAAGTCTATCTGCAGACTCTACATACAAATGTTCCTATTGATCATACTCACAATAGGAAAGGAATTAGATCATAAAACTTTGAACATAGCTTCATTAGCTTCCAGATTAGATGTGTACAAAAGGATTTCTGATCCACATGATCAGAGTGAGAGAAATCTATGAAATACTCGTCACTATTTTTTGAAGATGACTCTCTTCACATCTATCTCTATGACACTTGTCTTCAAATGACTCTCCTCATATATTTCGTTACATCATTGACTTATATACATATGGTTCTAGACTTATCCCACGTCTATTACATTACTCCTTATCATCCTAAGGATTATCTCTACTCAAATTACAAGAATTTCCAACTGTAATGTACATATGTATACAAACTTCACTTCTGAGATCTCTTCACTTCCTCAAGTGTCTTCTTCCACTTCAATCTGATCATAAGCTTGCTTCAAGCTCTTTGTAATCACCAATTTGTGATTGGTTTGTTCCAACAGCTCCCCCTCAATCACTAATTGTGATTATTCCATTCTTCTTCACTCCTGCCATCTCTTTGAATCTCTGTAGCTTAGGTCCATCCAAGCTTTTTGTCATCTGCGTTAGGGGCGTACAATCCAGCGATGATTTACATCTTCAATGGAGTTCTCGAGCTTTTCAAGCCAGGGTTGTTTAACACCGATCCACACATGGGCCGAGGAAACCTGTCTGAGCCGTTTCAGAAGGTCATCTCCGTCGATTTTAATCTCTTGAATGCATATAATGTCTAGTTTTAAGCTAATGTCGCGGAGCCATTGACCAATGATGGCCGCTCTTGAGGGGTCGGTTAGCCCTAGCATTCAGCGAGATGACAATCATTTTTGTATTGATCCCTCTTTGCGGGAGGGAGCCTTGTCCTTTCTTCTCTTGGCTTCATCTTTCTTTTTCGCTGGGATCTGATCCCGACTTGGAAATCGGTTCTTATGGGGGCTTTTCCAGGGTAACTCCAAAGGCCCCGTGCTTGGCATCGTTTCCGGGATCGTCGATCCAATGATGGAACTTTCACTATCCATGTTGTCTTCATTATTAGTAGTGAAACCATCTTCTTTGCTTGTAGTGTAGCCCTCCTGGGGGGTTTCTTTGTCAGGGATCTCTAGGGCTTCGTCGTAGTTGTCTACCCCACAACGTGCTTATATGTGGTGACTTCAACATGGTGGAGGACCCTATGGACAGATGGATGGGCAAGGGCAGGGTCATTGACAGTCGGGAGAAAGAAACGTGGGACATGACCAAACTCCACTTGGACCTGGTCGAATTCAAAGACTCGAACGGCTTTTCCTGGTCGAATCTCCAAGCGGGCGAGGATCTGAGGAAAGCTAGACTTGATAGATGCTACATCTCTCAGAGTTTTACTCATCTGTGGGGCCATCCTTCCATCACGCAACGTACTGACCTCACCATCTCTGATCACTACCCGATCGTTATCACTTTTCAACCTTCCAACAGGACCCACAAGGCTCCGTGGTTCCATGCCAACGCTTCCACCTTCTCTCTCCCCTCCGTCCATCAAGAGATTGCCGATGTGTGGAAGGTGGCGTTCGCCTCTGGCTTGGCCCCAGCCAAGTGCTGGAGAAGTGCGGTCGACAAGTCTCGCAAGATCATGATCAGAACGAAGAAGATGCTCGAGACAGTGCGGCGGGCTCGTAGGGAAGCGCTTTACCACAGACTCTGGCGACTCGAGGAGGAAGTGAACAAAGGAAAACACCAAGCCCAGAAAGGTCTCCGAAGAATCAGAGCAGTGTTGAGATACGAGGAAGAAATACAAAGGAAAAACTTGCAAATCTTCTTCAAGGAGTGGTGGGCTGGAAAAGCAGACAAACCCACCAAAGAGATGTGCAGTATTCTTAAAAGGAAACACAACAGAGAGACGATTCCCCTACTGCTAGACCCACATGGCAATGTATGCAACTCGGAAGAAGATAATTTTGGCATCATCGAAGGGCACTTCACGAGACTCCTGGGAACCTCGAACCCCCTCTCCCACCATAGAAGGGACTGCATGGCTGCCATTTCTAAGGTTTCCCCCCGGAGAATACCACCCAACCTCCACTCCCTGCTTCATGCCCCGATCTCTGAATCAGAAATCATTGAGGTCATTGATGCCCTCCCTCTCGGTAAAAGCCCGGGACCCGACGGACTCACTAACGAGTTTTTTAAATCCTTCAAGCTGGTGGTTGCCACCCCTCTTCGGATGGTTTGGCAAGAAGCGCTAAAATTTGGTGCTCTCCCTTCTTGTATAAATAATGGAATTATCAAGCTGATTCACAAGAAGGGGGAAAAAAACAGAATCGAGAACTGGCGGCCAATTACGATGCTCCAAACAGGATACAAGATCGTCGCCAAAGTCATTGCCAACAGACTTGCGTGCCGCCTGAGATCTTGGCTTAGTGAGGACCAAAAAGGTTTCATCAAAGGCAGGTCCATCCTGGAAACCATTATGGATATTTGGGAAGGTATTCAATTTGCAAACGAGTCTAATCAAGATGTGGTCTTCCTCAAGATCGACTTCGACAAAGCCTACGATAGGCTAGAATGGGACTATATTCTGCAGTCGCTCCAAGACCTCGGATGTAGTCAGAAATTCACCAAGATGATCGCGACCCTTCTCGGCAACGCAACGACCCAAATTAACGTTAACGGCAAACTTTCGAAGGCGATCCATCTTAAAAGATCTATTAGACAAGGGTGCCCTCTTGCCCCCCTTCTCTTTGCCATCGCCACTGAGGGGCTGAGCAGACTTGTGGCTCATCATGTGGAGGCTGGCAATATCAAAGGCCTCCAGCTACCTCACGACCACAGTCAAATCATCATGAGACTTTTTGCTGACGATATGAACGCGTTCGTTCACAATGATAATACCAGCCTGGAGACTTTCTGGAGGTGTCTTGATACCTTTTGTGAGGCCTCTGGATCCAAAATCAACCACAATAAGACTGCCTTTAGGGCCATTGTGGGACATCAACCTGGCCTTCTCATTGATCATGGCTGTCAAATCATTCCGCAGGGCCAAATCTTTCGGCTGCTTGGAATCCCCTTGGGGTTTGGCGTCTCTATGGAACAGCGATGGAACTGGGTGCTGGCCAAACTTGAAAACAAGCTGAATTACTGGAGAGGCATGCAAATCAATCTCGCTGGACGGGCGATGGTTATCAACACGTTCCTCCTCTCGTCTACCATCTATTTCCTTTCTTGCTGGAGACCGAATGAGCAAGGCCTGTCCAAACTAAATAGCATCTGCAGAAACTTTCTTTGGACGGGTGATCATAACAGAAGGGGGGTGCCTAAAATCAAATGGGCCATCTGCACCAGCCCTAGAGATAGCGGGGGGCTTGGCATCCTGGACATTGGGTGTATGGCTAACAAACTGGCAGCCAAATGGATGATTAAAGCTTGGTGCAATAGGGAGGCCTCGTGGGCCAAGCTGATCTTCAGAAACAAAAATGAGTTGGCCCTCACGGGGTCCCCGAACTGGAAGAACCTTGACATTATGACCCTGCTATTCTCCCCGATACCTGTCTTCCCGAAAGGCTCCAATCTCGTATGCTCTCTTTGGAAGGGCTGGAATAAAGTCAAAAGCTTCACAAGAATTAGTGAGGACTGGAAGTGGGCGGCCGGAATCAGACAAAACAACTCTATCTGGTTTCCGATACATGGCATCCGGAGCGTGGAGTCGTGGAACATTCAAAATGCCAAGAAGTTATGGAACAAAGGATTCAAAAAATGGAAACACCTCTGAAAACATGACACCAATAGTTGGATCAACTTCGAGGATATCGACCCTCGCATAAACATCTCCTACGAAGAATGGAACACCTTGCAAAGCAGATGCCTCGCTTGGGATCGTCACAAAACTCGCCTTCTCATGGGACATGATGCCCCGAACGCGCGTGGTCTCAAATGGCACAATGGAAATAGCCTACTCAAAATCCCGAACATCAAAGAAACGACTGACCTCCAGATCAGCCTCAACAAGAAGTGGTGCCTGTCTTGGACGCGGCTTCGGTGGGACATGAAATTCATGGGTATCTGGCACCCACTTATAGAGATTAAGAAGTCTGTCCTCTTATGGCAAATTCTTCATCGAGGAATTTGGACTAACCATAAGGCAAGCAAAATTTGTGGGATCCCTCCGTGGTGCAAGCGCTGCCACCGTGCAATCGAAGATGTCCCACACATCTTCCTTACTTGCCCCAACTCCTACAGAATCTGGCAGATGGTTGGACTGAAAATCAGAGTTCAGAAACAGCTTAGCTGGAAACAAGTCCTTTTGGGAGAAGCGATTGGATGCTCTTCGGCTCTCTGGAACGCAATCAGAGGGGAAGTCCTGTGGAAAATTTGGCGAGAGCGGTGTGCTCTCAACTTCGGCGACCCCCCCAGGGAGTGGTCGACTGAAAAATCTCTATTCCTCCTTGGCAAAAGGATTGTCAACAGTAAGAAATCCCCCCCCTTCAGGCACCATCAAGTCCTCCTTTTGATCAACAACAAGCTCAAACCCAAGTGGGTCCCGCATGAGGGCGACGAGAGGGTGATCAACCTTCTTTGTAATGCAACCTAGGAATCAACCAAGCTTCCCCTGCTTTGTGGGATTGGGGGGGTCCCGTGGGCACTAGTCCCCTTCTATTGTACCTTTGTTTCTTAATTTAATTCAAGTCCGGGAGAGTAGGCTATTGCCGAACTTCCTTTATATTAAAAGCTTTTTGTCATCATATCTGCAAATTGTTCTTTTGTTGAAGTATACAATACTTCAATCTCTTTATCAAGTACCTTTTCCCTCAAGAAGTGATACTGAATCTCTATATGCTTAGTCCTGGCATGAAAAACAGGGTGAGCTACCAAATACAATGAACTCATATTGTCTCCAAAAATAATTGGAGTACTCTGATCAGTTCCAAAACTCTTCAACAAGGTCATTAACCATATCACTTCTTTTGCAGCCTCTACCATTCCTTTATACTCAGCTTCTGTAGATGACAAAGCAATTGTATGTTGCTTCTTTGAGCACCAAGAAACTAACTTATCTCCAATATAACAGAGATACCCATGAGTAAACCTTTTATCATCTGAATCACCTGCCCAATCTGCATCACTAAATACTTTGATTCTTGTATCAAAAGTAAATCCATAACACAGACCTTTGCTTAGGGTTCCTTTGATATATCTGAGTACCCTTTGAGCTGCAATCCAATGAGTCTTCTTTGGACAATGCTGCATATGATAAATCGGGCCTTGTCAAGGTAGCATGGACTAAACTACCTACCAAACTCTGATATTTCTTCATGTCATTAAATTCTTCAACTACATACCTGCTTAATTTATGATTTACTTCCAATGGTGTGCTTGAAGGCTTGCAATCCTCCATGTTGAACTTGAACAAAATATTCTTCAAGTACCTCTCTTGTGTAACATATACTCCATGTTGAGTATATACAATCTGCATTCCTAAGAAATAAGATAAGTTTCCCAAATCACTTATCTTAAACTCCTTCTCTATTTGTTTCTTAAGCTCATTGATTCCTTGAGCATCTGTACCGGTGACAATAATATCATCAACATAAATACACATATATATGTATCCATTTTCACTTGCCTTTTCTAGCAAGCTACTCTCTACCTTTGATACTTGAAATCCACATTCATTCAAGAACTTTAAAAGCCTCTAATTCCATGCTCTTGGAGCCTGCTTCAACCCATACAAAGCTCTCTTGAGCTTACACACATAATCTGATCCAATTGAATCCATGAAACCTTCTGGTTGCTCCATGTACACTTCATCTGCAATATACCCATTCAGAAATGCATTCTTCACATCCAATTGGGATAGCTTCCATCCTTTACAAGCAGCAATAGCAATCAGTGATCTAATTGTAGACATCTTAGCAACAGGACTAAAGGTTTCATCATAATCTACCCCATAAGTTTCGGCATAACCTTTGACCACAAGTCTAGCCTTGTATCTAGACACCTTACCATCTGCAAACCTTTGTGTTTTATACACCCACTTACATCCAATGACCTTCTGATTCTTTGGTCTTGGCACCAATTCCCATGTTTCATTTTCAAGTAGAGCATCATACTCTTCTTGCATTGCCTTTTCCTAGTTCTTTTTACCTTTAGCTTCTTCATATGTGATTGGATCCTCTTCTTTCTTCACAATGTAAGCATAATCTTTTGTTGTTAAGAAAGATGTATCATAGCTATACCTGCTAGGTTCTTTCCTTTCCCTTGAGGATCTTCTGACCTCTGCACTTCTTGAAGTCTCAGCCACATTTGTTTCTGGATCAAATCTTGGCCCATCTTCAACATTATCCTGTAATTTACTTTACCAATCAACATCATCAATATCTTCTTCATACACACTTACTTTTGTCTTCCCTTTTCTTTGTATTTCTTTGACATCTGCATAATCATTTGTTGACCCTGTATACCATGTTCTTTCCTCATCAAATGTAACATCTTTGGTAGCAAGAAATTGCTTTGTGGATGGACTCCACAATCTGTAACCCATTTGTCTATCATCATACCCAATAAACACATACTTCTCTGCTTTGGGTTCTAACTTATGCCTCAATTGTGAAGGAACATAAGCATATGCTAAACATCCAAATACCTTACAATGATCAAAAGTAGGTTTCCAACCCCACCATGCTTCATAAGGAGTTCTTCCATCCAAAGCTTCACAAGGTAACCTATTCACAAGGTATGTTGCAGTGTTAATAGCTTCTGCCCATAAGTAATTTGGACAATTCTTTTCCTTCATCATTGCTCTTGCAAATTCTACAAGAGTTCTATTTCTTCTTTCTACAATTCCATTTTGTTGAGGGGATTACCTGCAAGTTACTTCTCTTTTTATACCTGCATTCCACAAATAATCATCAAACTCTTTAGAAAAATACTCTCCCCCTCCATCTGATCTTAACCTCTTGAGCTTTTGTCTTGTAATCCTTTCTGCGTAAGGATGATAATGCTTGAATGTCTTGAACACTTCTGATTTGTCCTTGATTGGAGATCTTCTAATCTCCAAATGTTCGATTTATCTTGACTTAAGAACTCCTCTATATCAAGAATAAATCAAACTTTACATAAACTTCAAATTATCTTTCACATATATCAAGAAATACTTCTCTGTAAGAAGTTTTCTTCATCTTCAAGAATTTGCTTCAGAGATAGGCTTCAATTTCTTCATAATACTTCAAATTTAATCATTCAAATTATACTCACATATCCATGCTACCTTTATGCAACTATATTGATCATTAGTTCTTCAAAAGAACCACTAGATTTCTAATTCAATCTTTTAGATCAAATCTGTGTTAAAAACTGTCTTCTAGAAATGGCGACTTTGACATGGTCAACTTCTTAAGTTGATTTCTCACAGCACAGATCCTGTTTTGCTAAATGCTTTTAGCCATAGCTTCCTTACCTTCTAACTTATATTTTGAATGCTCACTCATTAAAAACTTTACACTGTGCACTGAGATTTAAGCAAAACATTGATGCAGAAAAGTGCGCGACTCTGAGAAGTCTATCTGTAGACTCTACATACAAATGTAATGTTCCTATTGATCATACTCACAGTAGGAAAGGAATTAGATCATAAAACTCTGAACATAGCTTCATTAGCTTCCAAATCAGATGTGTACAAAAGGATTTCTAATCCACATGATCAAACTGAGAGAAATCTACGAAATACTCGTCACTATTTTCTAAAGATGACTCTCTTCACATCTATCTCTATGACACTTGTCTTCAAATGACTCTCCTCATATATTTCTTTACATCATTGACTTATATACATATGGTTCTAGACTTATCCCGCATCTATTACATTACTCCTTATCATTCTAAGGATTATCTCTACTCAAATTACAAGAATTTGCAATTGTAATGTACATATGTATACAAACTTCACTTTTGAGATCTCTTCACTTTCTCAAGTGTCTTCTTCCACTTCAATTTGATCATAAGCTTGCTTCAAGCTCTTTGTAATCACCAATTTGTTTGTTCCAATAGAGGACAAGTGTGCTGAGTTGCTAGAGAACAGAAATGTAGAAGAGCAAAGGGAATATAAAACATGGATAGAAAAATCTAGAAAGGTTCTTCACTGGATTTCAATATGTATATCTGAGAGCCTGATTCCACATATTATGAAGGCTAGCACACCAAATGAAGCTTGGGAAATATTCCATAAAATATATGGTACATCTACGGAAGCTAGAAAAATTCATTTAAAACAAAAGTTGCATAGCGTATGGTGTGGAAATAGGTCCTTAATGGATTATGGGGCTGAAATTAGGAAGATCACTGATGATTTAGCTTCCATAAATTGCAAAGTCGAAGATGATGATATGGTGGCAGTTATGTTGAATGGTCTACGACCGCAGTACAAGAGCTTAGATACTTCTATCTCAATAAGAGGCGCTATCCCTCATTTTGATGAGCTAGTAGCTCTTTTCATGACAGAAGAAGTAAAACTTGGTTTGAATGCATCGGGAAGTGGCAATCCAAGAGATCATGCATTCTTTCACCATAGAGGAAGAGGTTCTAGTCGTGGATGTTCATCTTCTAGAAATGCACATACAATGGATACGCCAAGAGGGAGAGGAAGATCATACTCGAGAGGTAGAGGAAGATCACAGGCACTTATGAATTGTTACCATTGTGGCAAGTATGGTCATTTTGAGAAAGATTTTTATTATAAGCTGAATAGTCAAAGAGGAAGAGGTAGAAGCCATTATGCGGCACATGAAAATTTCTCTCCAGAAAGTTCATATAAAGACTATGGCAGAGATAATATGTTTGCAATGGAGCATGTGATGAATAGTATGTCAAAACCTAGAAACGATATGGATTAGTATATAGACTTTGGTTGCAAAAATCACATGATGAGCATAGGAAATTGGTTTGAGTCAAAAGAGGCTTTGAAGACTAAAGAGTATGTGGCAAATGGTGATGATACCTTACATTTGATTAACAATGTTGGAAATGTACCGCTAGTACAAAGAAATTGTGTTCGAAACACTTTAAGTGATGTCTTACATGTGCCTAGCATTACAAAGAATCTAGTTTCGGTTGGTCAACTTGCAGATCAAGACATGGGAGTAATTTTCAATAAAAATGGTTGTTTTATACATGATTTTGAGTATGGAAAAAGAGAAAAATTACTTGGTCACGGAAAGAAGATGGGTAGATTGTTCACGTTTGACATGGGTACACCCCTTGATGAGAACATGTATGCCAAGAATAGTGAATACTCAAATATAGCTGAATTATGGCATAAACGAATTGGTCATATCAATTTGAGTAAATTGAAATCTATGGAAAAGCAAATGTTAATGTGTAGATTACCAAGGTTTGGTCATTTAAACTTCAAAAGAATATGTGAAGTATGCGCATTTGGAAAACATCAATGTATGAAGTTTCCAAGAAGAGAAATCCCTAGGAGGAGACCTGTAGAGCTAATCCATAGTGATGTGGTTGGACCTGCTAGAACAAAATCTGTTGATGGCTCATTATACTTTTTAATATTCATTGATGATTATAGCCGATATACTTGGATTTATGTTCTGAAGCATAAGAGTGAAGTTTTTGAGTGATTTGTGAGATTCAAAAACATGGTTGAAAAACAATTGGGCATGTACATAAAATGCCTACGATTAGATTCAGGGGGAAAATATATTTCAAGAGAATTTGATCAATACCTTAGTGATCATGGAATCAGAAGGCAATTATCTTGTAGATATACACCACAACAAAATGGTGTTGGAGAATGCAAAAAATGTGTGATTGGGAAGTTGCTAGAGCCATGTTGAATGAAAGAACATGCCAGATATGTTTTGGGCATGGTTCATGATCTCACTCCTTATGAGAGGCTATGGAAGCATAAACCAAATGTGAGCTATTTATGAGTTTTTGGAAGTATTTGTTATGCACATGTGCCTAGCCAGTTGAGACACAAGTTTGATGCTAAATCTAAAAAGTGCATATTTGTTGGATACTCAAAAGAGAAGAAAGGATATAGATGTTATAATCATGTTACAAAAGAATGTATAGTAAGCAGAGATGTTGTATTCGATGAAAATGCATCATGGTATGCACCCAAAGACATGGCTGTGATAAAGAATGATATGGATGATTCTATGCATAATGTTCATGATGAGCGAGGAACATCATGGAGTGAAAATGCAAAAGACTATGCACGAAGAAAGGAGAAAGGGAAAGATATGTACAGTTTTTACTTAGATATTGATGATGAGATAGCTACACCTGGAATGTTGAAAAATATGATAGAGAAATATGTTCCTCCACATGCAAGCAAAGAGACACGTTCAAGATTAGATGAAGAAACACCTTTGAGATGATCTACGAGAGTAAGATATCCTCTGGATAGAATTAATTTATACAATAAGTCTATGAAGGTTCATTATGCATACATGAGGGAGAGAATCAAGCATGAAGAACCAAAGAATTTTCATGATGTGTCACAAAGTGAAGATTGGTTGAAAGCAATGGATGATGAGATGAATGCATTAAAGAAGAATGATACATGGGAATCTGTGAAATTACCACCGAATAAGAAAGCTATTGGATGCAAATGGGTATACAAAGTGAAGTGCAAAAGTGATGGTTCATTGGAAAGATTTAAAGCACATCTAGTTGCAAAAGGATATGCACAACTATATGGATTGGATTGTGATGAAAAGTTTAGTCTAGTTGTGAAAATGACAACGATAAGAAGTGTAATTGCATGGGCTACTATGAACAATGGGGAATTGTATGACATGGATGTTAAGAATGCATTTTTAAATGGCAAATTGCATGAGGATGTCTATATGCAGCAACCAGAAGGTTATGTGCATCCAAAGTATCTTGACTATGTAGGCAAATTAAAGAAAGCACTTTATGGTTTGAAACAAGCACCAAGAGCATGGTGTGAATGATTCACTAAGAAGTTATTAGATGTGGAATTTATGCAATCAAGGGCTGATTATTCACTGTTTGTATGGAATCAAGGAATTGAAATGATTCTATTAGTGCTTTATGTCGATGATTTGATCATTACTAGCAATGATGAGAAGAGGATTGCTAATTTGAAAAAGCAATTGAAATCCAAATTTTTGATGTCAGATTTGGGAGAACTAAAATTTGTTTTGGGAATTGAAGTAATTTCAATGAAAGAGGGGATTGTGATGATACAATGCAATTATATGCTAGAAATGTTTGAGATATTTGGTATGAGTGCTCGCAAACCTATTGATACGCCACTTGATGCTAATGTTAAGCTAATGGATGATGGGAAGCACTTGCATGATGCCAATATGTATAGGAAAATGGTTGGAAGTTTGATTTATGTAACAAAGACAAGACTGGATTTGAGTTTTGTAGTTGGTTTGGTGAGTCAGTTTATGCATAAACCATGTAGAGTTCAGTTGGATGCAGTGACATGCATATTGCGATATGTGAAAGGAACATGCAACTTTGGCTTGTTTTATGAGAGAAAAGTTCAGCCATGTATATATGCATACACAGATGTGGATTGGCTAGGAAATGTCATGGATCGAAGGTCAACAAGTGGATTTTCATTTTTGCTTGGAAGTGCAATCATTTCTTGGAGTAGCAAGAAGCAACCAACTATCGCTTTGTCAAATACTGAAGCTAAATATAGAGGAATTACACAAGCCTTTTGTGAAGCAACATGGATTAAGTAACTAGTTGAAGATATGGGAGTCTACATCGACGAAAAGGTAGTCATCTATTGTGACAATGTGAGCAGCATCATGTTATCAAAGAATCTTGTTTATCTTGTGAGATCGAAGCACATCGAAATTCATTATCACTTTGTTCCTGAGAAGGTCATCGAACAAGAAGTGGAGCTGATCCACATCAGTACTTGAGAACAAGTGGCGGATATCTTCATGAAAGCTCTTTCCAAAGAAAAGTTCATCTACTTCAAAGAAGCTTGAGGAGTTAGAAAGCTTTAGATTGTATTTAGATTTCATTTCATGTTATTTCATCTTGTATGGACATATGTATTTCTTTCATTTTGTATTCAAGCTCATTTTGAGCTTGAGGGGGAGATTTGATGACGTGGTAGTTGTATCTAAACAAACTTAACAAAATCAAATAAATGGTTTTGTGTGTCGATGCCTCACCATGCGGAAGAAATTCTCTCTCGCTATCTCTTTCTCTCTTGTGCTCGTCTATGTTTGATGGTTCCACCATAGCTTGCGGACTTCACAATACACACACACACACACACATATATATATATATATATATATATATATATATATATATATATATATATATATATATATATATATATATATATATATATATATATATATATATATATATATATATATATATATATATATATATATATATATAACAACTGTAGTCGCTTAACTTCTTTGAGAAGCTGAAAATGAAAGAGATACACTTAACTGTTGATATATTTAGGTAGTGATGTGTTCACTACCTAAATACGCCTATCACCCTAATGGGATACGCCTATCACCCTAATGGGATACGCCTATCACCCTAATGGCACATTTTTCCCTCTTTAGGAGGTTTTTTTCCCCCGGCTTGTATATACGCCTATCACCCTAATGGGATACTTATCTTTTGTACATTCTCTAGTAATACATTCAGTATTGTGTGTTTGTGCTCCAAGCTTCTTCTTCTTCCTTGTGCTGTTTGCGTGCTTCCGCAGACGTCTATCTCCAACAATTGGTATCAGAGCAGGTCGTCGCTTCTTCTAGGGTGCCGTCGACACTCCTCCGTTTGCAGTCTCAGATTCTCACGAAATTTGGTGAGCATACTCAAGGTGTTTTCGAGATCAAAACCGCTTCGCTTTGTGGTGCCGAAATCGCGATCTGAGCTCCTTTCGGCCTCCGAACGCACTATCGCAGTGCTTGTGCAGGCTATTTCATCCTTTTGTGCCAAAGGTATATACCAGTTTCTGTTCGCCAGTTTAAGCGTCTCGAAGTCTGCTACAGGTCTAGCAGAACTCGTCTGTGCAATTCCCTTCAACTTTTTGAGATACAATCAATTTTCTACATCAAGGTATTTTAGTCACCGGCCATGGCTGAAAGTAGTGATGTATTCCGTATGTTGGCTGTTGAGGATAAGTTGGATGGTACCAACTACCCATTATGGGCTTATATGATGCGACATGTACTGGTTTCAAAAGAATTGTGGAACATTGTGCAGGGTGTTGAAAGACGTCTTGTTACACCTGTAATGACAGGTACTGCAAATACAGGTGTTGGAGCTGATGAAGATGGTGTCGAAGATGATATTCCACAGATTCCTGTTCGTGCTACTATTTCTGTTGCACCTACTGCAGAGCAGATTCGTTGGGATGGCAGAGATGCCCAAGCACATGCATTGATAGCTTTGTCTGTCAAACATGTCATTATTCCTCACATTCTCTCTTGCAGAACAGCAAAGGATGCTTGGGATATACTTACCACTTTGTACCAGGCTAGGAATGAGGCTCGTGTTGCTTACCTCCGAAAACAGTTGGAGAGTGAGCACATGAATGAAGGTGATTCTATGGATAGTTTTCTTACAAAGATCAAAGACCTGAAGGAACAATTGATTTCTGCTGCTGAGGTTATACCAGATAGCTCACTTGTGCAGACCGTTCTGAATGGTCTTCCTGATTCATATCAGAGTTTTGCCTCTACTCTTCAGTTGATGATGAAAGGCAATCTGAATGCCTTTTCATTTGAGGAATTAGTCTCTATTCTGTTGCAGGAAGATCAATCCAGGCAGAACAGGTCCATTATGCGTTTTGTAGATCAAGCTTTCCTGGCTAGTCAGAAGGGCAAAGGAAAATGGAGCTCTTCTACTAGTAAGCAGAAATCTGCAAATGCTGCACAATCGAAGAACCAGGATAAAGATGAGAAGAAATCAGAAAAGCAGAAATTGTTCTGCAAGTACTGTAAAGGAAATGATCATATTATAAAGAACTATCCAAAATTGGCTGCTAAAGAGGCAAAGAAGAAAGAGACTGGAATGGTTGTTGCAGAGGCCTCTACACCAAAAACAGAGTTTGCAAATCTTGTGTAGGAAGAAGAATGGGCGTTTACTATTGTCTGCAGTTTTGACCCATCTTCTCATGATCACTGCATGTCTGCAGTAGACTCAGATGTTTGGTACTTTGACAGTGGGGCGACCAAACATATTACCTCGCAGCGCAGTTTCTTCTCTTCACTCGAGCCTGCCCCTACAGGGAATACTATCACATGCGCCAATAACTCCTCTTATCCTGTTATGGGAGTTTGTAAGATCATTCTAACTACTGCTGATGGTAGTTCTTTCACTTTGTCAGATGCATTATTTGTGCCAGGGATAAAAAAGAACCTGTTATCAGTTTCTGCATTAGCCAAGATTGGCTTGGTTGTGAAATTCGTTGATGACAAGTGTACAGTCCATGATCTCTCAAATGGTGATGTGATTATTGCTTCTGGCATCTTATGTCGTGGGTTGTATAAGCTCATAGACTATGAAAGATCTGTGAATGATTCGGCATGTGCAGTTCATAATTTTGAGGCTATGTCAGATGCAAAGCTTTGGCATGCACGCTTTGGTCATCTGAATTTTGCTAGTTTGCTACGCCTGCAGAAATCTGAAATGGTGTCCTCTTTACCCAAACTTGAGGCTCCTGGAAAACATGTTTGTGAAGGCTGTATTTTGGGAAAAATGCAGCGTTCTTCCTTTCCAAAAGATGGTTCAGTTTGGGCTACGCAGAAATTGCAGCTTGTACATAGTGATGTCTATGGTCCTATGCAGACACCCTCTTTTGGAAATTACCTTTACTTCGTGACTTTCATTGATGATTTTTCCAGGCATGCATGGGTATATCCACTCAAAGCAAAGTCCGAAGTGTTCATGTGCTTCAAACAAGGTTTTGGTTTTGGCTGAAAATCTGTCAGCATGTAAAATGGGCACCCTCCGTTCTAATCGAGGGGGGGAATATATGTCTTCAAATTTTAATGCATTTCTGGCTGAACGTGGGATAAAACACCAATGTACATTGCCGTATACACCTCAACAGAATGGAGTTGCTGAATGAAAGAACAGGTCACTCATGGAAATGGCGAGGTGCATGGTCAAACGTCAGGCTTTACCACATAGTTTCTGGCTTGAGGCTGTCATGTGTGCATCATATGTACTGAACAGGTGTCCCACTAAAGCGTTGCAGTCTATCACTCCATATGAGGCTTGGCATGACCGCAAGCCATCTGTTGCTCATCTGCGTGTTTTTGGTTGTTTGGCATATGCATTAGTGCCTAAACAACATCGCAGAAAATTGGATGATAAGGCAGTAAAATGTATTTTTGTTGGGTATAGTTCTGAAAGTAAAGGCTATCGTCTGTAACATTCACAGACTAAACGCATTCTGGTTAGCCGTGATGTTGTCTTTGTGGAAGATGCTATCCAGCCATTGCTTTCATGTACTAAGGAGACATCTGTTAGCTCCAAAGACATGTATGATACTTTGATGCCTCTTTTTACAGGTGGACAGGCTAGTGCTGGTCCTAATGAGGCAACTTCTCAGCCTTTGCAAGTTTCATATGATGATGCATATCATTCCATTTTTTATGCAGATTTACATGATGCACTTGTTGATGAGAGAGCTGATATTGAGCAGGCAAAAACTATGCCAAAATGGCTGGTGCAGCCTTTGCAAGACAACAAATTAGATGCACCTTTGTCATATCGTACTCGTTCAGGCTCTCATAGTGCCTCCTTTGCATCAGATTGCTATGCTATGGCTGCATCTAGTCTCTGTGATGTGAATGAGCCTGTTTCTTTTGATGAAGCACAAGATTCAGAAAATTAGATGGCTTCTATGCAATCTGAATATGATGCTATAATGAAAAATGGTACATGGTCTTTATGTGACTTGCCTCCTGGCAAGAAGGCCATTGGCACTAAGTGGGTATATAAGCTGAAGCGTAAACCTGATGGTAGAGTTGACAGGTATAAGGCTAGGCTTGTTGCAAAGGGTTATGCACATGAAAGAGGCATTGATTTTGATGAGACCTTTGCACCTACATGCTGTATGACTACTGTTCGGAGCATTTGTGCACTTGCAGCCCATCATGGTTGGAATGTACATTAGTTGGACATTAAAACAGCATTTCTGAATGGTGACTTGCATGAAGAAGTGTATGTTTTTCAGCCCCGTGGCTTTGTGCAGAAAGGGCATGAAAACCAGGTTTGCAGGTTAAAGAAGGCATTATATGGTTTAAAGCAAGCACCACGTGCTTGGTATGACAAGATACATGCCTATCTGATTGCACATGGTTTTGAGAACAGTCCAACTGAAAGCACCTTATATGTTAAACGTGCTAATGATGTGCTTCTGATCATTGTTGTCTATGTTGATGACATGCTGCTCACTGGTCCTATTGAGACACATATTGCTGATTTTAAGGCTGATTTGCATGCCTCATTTGAGATGTCTGATTTGGGGCATTTGCATCACTATTTGGGCATTCAGTTTATGCACGTTGATGGTGGAATGGCTTTGTGTCAAACGAAATATATTGACACATTATTGCAGCGTTTTGGCCTTGAAGACTGTAAGCCTATTGCCACTCCTATGGAGACAGGTTTACGATTGAGTCTTCATGATGCTGGAGATGCATTTGATGTTGTTCTCTATTAGCAGGCTGTTGGATGCTTGATTTACTTATGCATTACTCAGCCAGATATTCAGTTTGCTGTCTCACAGATGAGTAGGTTTATGCGTTGCCCAAGAGTCATGCATTGGAAAGCGGTTAAGCGCATCTTTCGCTACTTGAGTGGTACTAGGCTACTTGGGTTGTTTTATCCCAAGGGGGGATCACTACTGCCAGATTTGCATGCTTTTTCTGACTCAGATTGGGCTGGTTGCTATGACACTCGTGTGTCCACCAGTGGTTTTTGCTTCATGCTTGGTACCTCATGTATATCTTGGTTGAGCAAGAAGCAGCCTACTGTGGCCACTTCCAGTTGTGAGGCTGAGTATAGGGCAGCTTTCATAGCGACTGCTAAGTGTGTGTGGCTCAGACGCCTTAAGGCTGATTTGGGTGTTGGCCAGTCTTCTGCCACCACCATCTTCACTGACAGTCAGAGCGCATTGGTAGTTGCGAGGAACCTTGTGTTCCATGCTCACACTAAGCACATTGAGGTGCATTATCACTATGTCAGGGAGAGGTTCTCTGCTGGGGAGATCAGCTTGGCATATGTGCCCACGCAGGAGAACATTGCAGACCTTTTCATGAAGGCTCTGCCTAGGGAGAAGTTTGAAGCTTTCCGCAAAGCTTTGGGCTTACTTCCTTTTGTGGAGTGATTTCCACATAGCTTGGCACTTCCTTATACATGAGTGTCAGATCCTTGTTCACCGCATCACTCCCAGGGGGGATTTGTTGATATATTTAGGTAGTGATGTGTGTGAACACTCTAGGACCGCCGGGGCACTTTTTTCCCTCTTTAGGAGGTTTTTCTCCCCCGGCTTGTATATACGCATATTGCCCTAATGGGCTACTTATCTTTTGTACATTCTCTAGTAATACATTTAGTATTGTGTGTTTGTGCTCCAAGCTTCTTCTTCTTCCTTGTGCTGTTCGCATGCTTCCACAGACGTCTATCTCCAACATTAACGAGAAGAGAGAGAGAGAGAGAGAGAGAGAGAGAGAGAGAGAGAGAGAGAGAGAGAGAGAGAGAGAGAGAGAGAGAGAGAGAATAAGAGAGAGAGAGAGAGACAGAGACAAAGAAATAGAGCGGGAGAGAGAGAGAGAGAGGTTGTGATGATTTGCGTGCTTGTTTATTTAGAGTCTTTTGGATCAAACAAGGTTAGAATGACTCATCTAAGGGTGATGTCTTTTGTTGGTGTTGGGATAACAATTATTTAAACAAAACACTTTTGTCTCTTGAAATAACATAGTGTAAACAACATCATTTTATCGATTCAAATAGTATCACACATGTGAATGTAGAATCATGGTCAAAGTATGTAGTGTATGACATGTCTATGACAATGTAAAACTTATCGGAGAGTAAGGCTTATGAAAGAAACTGATGCACCATATAGGCACCCGAAGTATGAAGAAAGTGGGGAAGAGAAAACTATAAACTGTTCTACCCATTCCTCGGTTCACAAAACGTAAATATATTTTCTGAATCATAATGGATTCGTACATATTTAGAATTCCATGGAAAACAACTTTATGTTTGGAGACCTACAGTCAAGGCATCATTATCAGCACATATTTTATATTTTTCCATTGGTTGCATAAATTATTTCATGACACGACATGTACATGAAAGGGAGTTATGTGTTCCCCCATTTCAGAATGATTAAATCAATGCTGTAATTGAAGACATATAGGCTCATCAAAGTTTCCAAAGTTTCCAATTGATTCTATAAATTCCTGTGTACACATTGAATAAAAAGTGAACACCCACACACACACACACATATATATATATATATATATATATATATATATATATATATATATATATATATATATATATATATGCAGGAATTGGAAGAACAAGACGAAAGGGAAGAAAAGCAAGGGGGCGCGCTTCTCTCATTTGCATTTTAACCTTAATTCTACTATTCAGCCAACGATTAGCGACCACGTGAATTTAGTGCTTCACAAATTTCACGTCAAAGGTGGACTTATGATCGTATGCCTTGTCGAAATCAATTCGAAAGAGAGTGAAGCTTTAGCAATTTGGGATCCTTGGTGGAATCCTTCTATATAAATGAAAGAAATTTATCATGAGGAAACTACCCTTGATGGAACCTCGTAGCTCTTCATGAATGATATTATACGTTCATGGACTAAGTGTTGATGGCAAAATATTTGCAACGATATTTTTCTCCAAAAGGGAAGTTCAAACTTGGCCTAATCTACCCGATATTAGATAAAAGAGGAAGAACAAGTTACAAGTGAATGGAACTATGCCCTTGGGACTCCCTGAATCCCACAAATCAAGGGCAAAACTTGCGGATCATGAGAGTGTTACAAAGAAGGTGATAACCCTCTTTTCCCCCTCATGCGGGGCCCATTTGGGTTTAATCTTGTTGTTCTCGATGAGAAACACTTTATGATGCCTATAGGATGGGGACCTCTTGCAGTTGGAGTATCTTTTGTCCAGGAGGAATAGAGACTTCTCAATTGACCACTCTTTAGAAGGGTGTCCAAAATTGTAGGCACACTGCTCCCTCCAAATCTTCTAGAGGGTTTCCCCTCTTATATGTTCTAGAGTGCCACTGAAAAGCCAATCCCTTTGCCTAGAAACACTTGATTCTAGGAGACGATCTTTTAGTTTCAAAATATTCCCAAGGGTCTACCAGAGCAAGAGAGACTTGGGGCAAGTGAAGAAGATGTGACCCAAATCATCAATGCTCCCGTGGCATTGCTTGCACCATGGTAGAGCCCCACAAATTTTGTGAGCCTTTACATTAGTCCAGATACCATGGTGGAGAATTTGCCACATGAGAACCAACTTTTTGATCTCGATGACTGGATGCCAAATAGAAATGAACTTCTAATCCCAATGTAGCCTTGTCCACGATAGACAACACTTCTTGTTAAGTGTGATATGATAGTGACTGCTCACCTTGATTCAAGGAATTTTAGACAAGGAATTTGTGTTATGCCAAATAATACCCTCATGGCACGATATGGATGCTGTCCAATGAGGAATCATATTTGTTATCTTTTCCAGGCGAGGAATATGCTTTGAAGGAGAGTCCTTCATAGCTCACTCTTATTCTAGGTTCTATTTCCTCAAAGTTGACCCACTCGTCAGTTTCTTGTTACCATAGGTGTTTCCAATTTCTAAAGCCTTTGTTCGCAAGCCTCTTAGCATTTTGGAGGTTCCAGGGAGCCACCCCCCCTGATGCCCATGATCAGAAACTAGATTGAGTCATTTTGTCTGATACTCGCTGCCCATTTTAAGTCTTCTCTAACTCTCACAAATTTTTTGAATGTGTTCAAACTCTTCGACAAGGAGCGCTCAAGATTTGAGCCTTTGGGGGAAACTACAATGGGGGAGAATAAAAGGGTAAAGAGAATCAAGTCCTTCCAACTATAGAGGCTCACCAATGTAATCATGTTCTTGTTCCTAAAAATGAGCTTGGCCCAAGCGGTCTCACAATTGCATAAAGCCCTAATGATACATTCTGCTGCCAACTTCAACTAAACATATAATCAACAATGCATAGGGATTGTTTCATGAAGTGTATTTCCTATATGTCACCATTTACGTTGCCTTATTCACATGAAATTGATTAATTCTCCATGTTGGACTTGTTTTTATGGCTACTAGAGGATTAATAGTTGGTATTTATCCTCAACTTTTAGAGGTAATTATGAGTTCTATAAGGTTTTATAAAAGATGAACAAACCGATTCAAGTATGTCCTTTCTTATCGGACCACTTGTATTCCTCTTTGCGATTATATCCTTTCTTATTGGACCACTTGTATTCCTCTTTATCGCAAAGACCCATTTGTTTCCAATTATTCTCTTGTGATCACATTCTTGAGCAAACGTCTAAGCCCCAATGGCTTATAAACCTAAAATATATACATGTGTATGCTGTAATAATCTAATATACATATTTTTATCCTCGAACTAATCATAGGTCTTATTTGTATGAGATTTATTACCCTTTGAGGATTTCTCATTGTTGGCTCTTGACTTCTCGTTCTTGGAGTTGCTACATTTGAACTGTCTTCTTTCTTCTCGTTCTTGGAGTTGCAAAACTCTCTTCCTAGAATGGAAATTCCTCTTCTATGTCCTCTATTCTAACTTTATACTTTTTTTTTAATATAAAAGAAGTTCGCCCTTAGCCTATTCTCCCGGACTTGTATTAAATACAAGAAAAAGAAAAGTACAAGTGAAGGGGACTAGTGCCCATGGGACCCCCCTAGTTCTATAAAGTAGGAGTAGATCATACAAAGTTTAGATGGCATTACAAAGAAGGTTAATCACCATCTCATCACCCGCATGTGGGGCCCACTTGGGTTTAAGCTTGTTCTTGATCAGAAGGAGCACTTTATGATGCCTAAAAGGGAGGGATTTCTTATGCTTGCTCTGACCAAGGAGGAACAACAATTTCTCAATCAAACACTCCTTGGGAGAGTCGCCAAAGTTATAAGCACATCTTTCTTGCCAGATCTTCCAAAGGACCTATACTCTGATGGCATTCTAGACAGTCATCGAGTAGCCGATTGCTTCTCCCAGGATAGCTTGTTTCAAGTTGATATGCTTTTCAAGTCTAATTTTCTTTTCGACAATCTACGAGAGCCTGTTGGAGTTGGAACAAGTAAAGAAGATGTGACCAACATCTTCAATGGACTGGCAAGAGTGCTTGCACCAGGGAGACACCCCACAAATTTTCTAGCTTTAGGTTGGTCGAGAATGATGAAGAACTTGCCATAAGAGGACATACTTTTTGGTTTCTATAATAGAGTGTCAGATAGTCATGAACTTTATATCCCACCCCAGCCGCATCCATGGGAGGCACCAGTTCTTGTTGAGGTTGACCTGATTATCAATGTTTCCTTTGATATTCAAGATTTTTGTTAGGCAATTACTGTTATGCCATCTGAGACCCAGCGGGCATGGAGAGTCGTGTCCCATTAGAAGTCGGACTTTAGAGCGGTCCTAGGCAAGACCTCTACTTTGTAAAATATTCCATTCTTCATAGGTAATGCTGACACTATGGTCAGAATCCTCAAACTTGATCCATTGGTTGGTGTCTTGTTTCGTGAGATTTCCATTTTCTAAAGCCCTTGCTCAAGAGCCTCTTGGTGCTTCCAACATTCCAAGATTCCATGTTCTTGATGCCATGGATCAGAAAACTGATAGAGTCATTCTCTTTGATACTAGCAAACCACTTCCAATCTTCACTGATTCTTATGAAGCTTTTGACTTTATTCCAAGTCTTCCAAAGGGAGCACACCAGTTTGGAGCCTTTAGGGAAAACTGGGATTAAGGAAAACAAAAGGGTCAGAATGCTGAGATTCTTCCAATTGGGGAATCCTACAAAAGTCAACATGTTCTTGTTTCTCAAGATCAATTTGACCCATGAAGTCTCCTCATTGCACCATGCCTTAATCATCCATTTTGCTGAAAGTTTGTTAGCCATGCACCCAATGTCTAGAATACCAAGGCCCCCACTATCCATTTGGCTAGTGTACATGGACCCAATGTCTAGAATACCAAGGCCCCCACTATCCATTTGGCTAGTGCAGATGTACTTTAGATTGGTCCTAGACAAGACCTTTGCTTTGTAAAATATTCCATTCTTCATAGGTAATGTTGATGCTATGATCAATATCCTCAAAGTTGATCCATTGTCAATGTCTTGTTTCTAGAGATGTTTCCATTTTTTGAAGCCCTTGCTCAAGAGCCTCTTGGTGCTTTGAATGTTCCAAGATTCCA
>CM035437.1:69122915-69127915 GCA_020310875.1 Ceratopteris richardii | reverse complement strand
GTATATGTTGATGGGGGAAGTATCTCAACCCCTAAGCAACGACGAAGCGCGAATGACCTCCACACGTATCCTTCGTTGACCTCTGCACACCAAAAGTGCACTTTTTCAAAGGTTATGCAGAGAAATCTAGTGAGCTTTTGGAAACCTGTAGTATACACCAAGGGCTTTCTAACAAATCAAATTTCATATCAAATGGATGCTTACACAAAGAGAAACAATGTCTACAACATGAGCTAGTTGAATGCTCACAACTGTTAGTCAAGCAGAGACCTCACTTCACTCCAGCAAGCTTTTCTCAGAGATTGTACAGAGAATGAATCACAAACTTATGTCAACTTTAGACCACTCTAATAGCTACCCAATGACACCAGAATCATAGCAAATGGATAAATAGAGAAGGAGAACCAGCCCTTATAACAGAGAGCAAAATATTTCCTACATAGCCTACACACAAAGAGAAATGTCAATCACACAACTTCACTAAAATGAATGTTGCGCCTAGACTACTCAGAGAATGCTCCAGAGAATTGGTGAGCATAAAATAGACTCTAATAGCTATCCAATGAGACACTAGTTACATAAAATGGATACAATTTGAGGGAGTACCAATGCTAACAACTCAGCGGTAGAGAGTTGCAACACTGCCTGCGCACACACATAGATATGCCTACTAAAAAAAAATAAACAAGAAAGCAAGGGGCTAGCTTAAGCAAGGGGCTTGCTTATCACAACTCCAGCACTTAGTGCTCACTTTACATGATGTAAAACTCCAAGAAGATGGCCCAAAAGAAGTCGGGATACATGCTCCTTTTATAGTGAGAAGTGTGCCCCTAAAATCTAGGAACTACCTTTCCAAATCAGCCTCCTAACTTGGAGGACTTAGTTGAGATGACTTGGGGAGTGGCTGAGTGACTTTTCTTGATGGAATCTCGTGGCTTTTGGCTTCCTTTAATTGCTCCACATGTCCATAAAATATTCCCCATGAATTTGTAGCTTGAAGCTTGACTTTTAACACTCCCCCTCAAGTTTCAATTCTTCGTCCTCATCCAAGTTCCTTCATGTTGATGCATTGCTTGAATTTTGAAATCTTCATCCCATCCAAAGCCTTTGTAAACATGTTGGCAACTTGGTCCTTGGTACCAATATGATGTACTGAAAATTCCTTGGATATCACGTTTTCCCTTATGAAGTGATAGTGCACTTCAATATGCTTGGTTCTAGCATGATAGACAGGATTCGATGCTAGATGAATGCTACTCATGTTGTCACAAAAAATTGGATATGTGTCAACCTGCAAATTAAGCTCCATAAATAACTTCTTAATCCACATAAGCTCACATGTGACTTGAGCCAATGCTCTATACTCAGCCTCAGTGGAAGATAATGCCACTGTGGGTTGCTTCTTTGAAATCCATAAGATGATCTTGCTACCTAGCATGACTAGGTAACCACTTGTACTTCTTCTATCCTCCTTGGAACTAGCCCAATCCGCATGAGAATAAGCTTTGACCTGCATATCATCATCAAATGAATAGGACAATCCTTCATTTATAGTGGCCTTGAGATATCGTAACATTATTCTTGCAGCTTGAAAGTGTGTAGTCCTTGGACTATGCATAAATTGTGATAACACTCCAACTCCATATGCTATGTGTGGCCTAGTTATTGTGGCATAATTGAAAGAGCCTACAATAGATCGATACAAAGTTACATCCTCTAATGGCTCTCCATCAATGGAGCTTAGCTTTACATTAACTTCCATGCGATTTGAAATAGGCTTACAATGTAGCATCCCAAACCTCTCAAGTAGGTCTAGAATGTACTTCCTTTCTATGAGCATAATACCTTCTTCTTTGTATACAACTTCAATGCCAAGAAAATACCTAAGATCTCCAAGATCAGATATCCTAAACTCCTTTCCAGGCTTTGCCTTGATCTCCTCAATGCCCTTTGTATCATTACCTGTAGTGATAAGATGATCTACATACACACACATGTAGACTACAAGTTCTCCTCTTTGTTTGATGAAGAGAGATGGATCAGCCTTGCATTGATTGTAACCACATTTGATCAAATAGTCCACCAATCTTTGGTTCCAAGCCCTTGGAGCTTGCTTTAGGCCATAAAGTGCCTTCTTCAACTTACAAACATGATGTGGAAACTCTTTATGAACAAAACCTAGTGGTTGCTCCATGTATACCTCTTCTTCCAAGTCTCCATTGAGAAAGGCATTCTTGATATCCAATTGGAAAAGCTTCCATCCTTTGCTAGCAGCCATTGCAATGAGTGTCCTAATGGTGCTCATCTTTGCCATGGGGCTGAATGTCTCTTCAAAGTCCACTCCATAGGTTTGTGCAAAACCCTCGGCCACCAATCTTGCCTTGAACCTAGAAATAGATCCACCTGAATTCCTCTTTACTTTATACACCCACTTATTACCTATTACCTTCATGTTCTCCTTCTTGGGCACTAGAGTCCATGTTTGATTTTCCTCAAGTGCGTCGATCTCTTCTTGCATTGCCTCTTTCCATTCGGTGTACTTTCTTGCATCTTCATAGCAATCGGGCTCATGATCTTCTACTACGTTGTTCATATATGCATGATGTGTTGCCATGTATGAATCATAAGTAAACCTTTGAGTTGGATGACTTCCTTTCTTCACCTTTTGGAGGAATAAACCTCCTTTGCCTTGGGAACTTGATCTCTTTCTTTGACGTGGCTTCTTTCTCCATCATGTGTCCTTCATCATCTTCAACTTCATTACATTCTTCATCCAACTCCACCAATGTTGCTTTGCCTTTGTTGATTGATTGTGCTTCATAGCTTGATGAAGATCTCCCCCTCCATGGTGAGTTCATGCTTGAACTATCTTCATTGATGGAACACCTTGGGCCGCTTAGCTGTAGGTCGATTTGTTCTTCGTCATGTCCATGCTTTTCTTCTTCATAGTCCTGCATACAATCATACTTCTTATACCAAGGGAGTAGCTCATCAAATGCTACATCCCTTGATATCCTCAAGTCCTTTGTGTTTGGGTTGAAGCACATGTAACCTTTATGATCATTTGAATATCCTCGAAACACACACTTTTCTGCCTTTGGTTGTATCTTGTGCCTCAATTCACATCCAAATATCTTCAAGTGGGAAAGATCAGGTTTCTTACCATAATAGGCTTGATATGGTGTCAAGCCATGGATCCGTGAGGTAGGAGCCCTATTCTTTAGATACACAGCGGTATTTGCTGCATCACTCTAAAACATGTTAGGTACATTGATCTCATTAAGCATTGCTCTAGCGATCTCGGCAATGTATCTATTCTTTCTCTCTGCTACTCCATTTTGTTGGGGTGTGTACCTGTATGTTACTTGCCTCTTGATGCCTTGATCCATTAAAAAATCAGAAAACTCATTGGAGAAATATTCTCCCCCTCCATCGGACCTTAGCTTCTTGATATATGTACCTGTTTCCTTCTCTACCATTGCCTTGAATGCTTTGAAACATGTAAACACATCTGATTTGTTTTTTATGAAATAAACCCAAACCATCCTTGTGCAATCATCTATAAAAGTGACAAAGTACTTGTTACCTCCAATGGATTGCTCTTTGGTTGGCCCCCACACATCTCTATGTATGAACTCTAATGGATGTTGGCTTATGTAGCCACTCTTCTTGAATGGAAGTCTTGCTTGCTTCCCTAGTTGACAAGATTTACATAAATGCTTCATACCTTGTCCTTGGAAGTTGGGAAGACCTTCAACCAGCCTCTTGAATTGCATTTCCTTCATTCTTTGTATGTTGATGTGACCTATCCTCTTGTGCCACAAGTCCAACTCCGAAATCCTCTTGTTTCAATATGTGAAGTAGACATGTTGAGTGGAATGAGAATTTACCTCCAAAGTGAAGAGTCTCCCTTGCTTCTTTCCTCTTCCTATGACCTTGTAACCTTGCTTAGGGTTCTCCACAAAGCATCCACCTTTGTTCAACCTTACTTGATAGCCTCTTTCAACCATTTGCCCAACGGACACCAAGTTCTTTGTGATAGTAGGTACATGCAATACATCCTTGAGACATCTTCCTTCCTCCTTGTCATTCAATGCTACATCTCTAACATGGGAGATCTCATGGGCTGTATCATCACCTGTTTCTACATGTCCTTTACCTTTGGGAACATTTAGATTAGTAAACCAAGAAGCATTGCAACTCATATGGTTGCTACATCCACTATCAATATACCAATTGTTATCTACTTTGCTTGAATTCCCGTTCATGTGCATCATCAAGAGATTGTCATTTTCTGAACTTGTAGAAGCATAATTACCTTGGCCTTTGTACAAAGAACCTTGATTATAGCTCCTTTGGTTTCCTCCTTGGTAGCAATCTCTAGCATAGTGGCCAAACTTTCCACATATGTAACATCCTTCGCCAACTTGATTCCTGTTTTGTCGATGTCGTCCTCCTCTTCCTCTTGTTGTTCCTCTCCCTCTTTGTGATGAGGTACCTTGGTCATGTCCTTGATTGCTTGAGTGGCCTTGCCTTCCTCCAAACCTTCCTTTGCCCCTTCCTTGTCCTCGTCTTCCTTTGCACCTTTGATTACCTGCATAGAAAACTTGAGCATCCTTGCTTTTAGTTGAACTTCCACCTATGTTCATTTCTTCGGTGACCATGAGAGCAACCAATTGCTCAAAATCAGGAAGATTATCCCTTACATAAACTGAAGTGGTAAAGGTTTTCCACTTCTCATCATCTCTCAATCCATTGAGAGTATAAGCCACAAGATCGTCATCGTCTACGTGGCTTCCAATGGATCCCAATGCATCTGATAACTCCTTGACCTTAAGTATGTAGTCATTTATGCTACTCCCTGAGCTCTTCCTAAGGTTGTTGAGCTCATTCTTGAGTTGGATCTGTGTTGGGAAGAAATAAAGATAACCCTCTTGTCTCTTTCATTCCATTCCCTAAAGGCCCTTCTCTGGTCATTGGTTGGATTCTCATCCAACCTA
>CM035437.1:69112915-69115415 GCA_020310875.1 Ceratopteris richardii | reverse complement strand
GACATCAACAAAACAGGAATCAAGATGGCGAAGGATGTTACATATGTGGCAAGTTTGGCCACTATGCTAGAGATTGCTACCAAGGAGGAAACCAAAGGAGCTATAATCAAGGTTCTTCATACAAAGGCCAAGGTAATTATGCTTCTACAAGTTCAGAAAATGACAATCTCTTGATGATGCACATGAATGGGAATTCAAGCAAAGTAGATAACACTTGGTATATTGATAGTGGATGTAGCAACCATATGAGTTGCAATGCTTCTTGGTTTACTAATCTACATGTTCCCAAAGGTAAAGGACATGTAGAAATAGGTGATGATACAGCCCATGAGATCTCCCATGTTGGAGATGTAGCTTTGGATGACAAGGAGGAAGGAAGATGTCTCAAGGATGTCTTGCATGTACCTACTATCACAAAGAACTTGGTGTCCGTTGGGCAAATGGTTGAAAGAGGCTATCAAGTAAGGTTCAACAAAGGTGGATGCTTTGTGGAGAACCCTAAGCAAGATTACAAGGTCATAGCAAGAGGAAAGAAGCAAGGGAGACTCTTCACTTTGGAGGTAAATTCTCATTCCACTCAACATGTCTACTTCACATATGGAAAGATTTCGGAGTTGGACTTGTGGCACAAGAGGATAGGTCACATCAACATACAAAGAATGAAGGAAATGCAATTCAAGAGGCTGGTTGAAGGTCTTCCCAACTTCCAAGGACAAGGTATGAAGCATTTATGTGAATCTTGTCAACTAGGGAAGCAAGCGAGACTTCCATTCAAGAAGAGTGGCTACATAAGCCAACATCCATTGGAGTTGATACATACAGATGTGTGGGGGCCAACCAAAGAGCAATCCATTGGAGGTAACAAGTACTTTGTCACTTTTATAGATGATTGCACAAGGATGGTTTGGGTTTATTTCATCAAAAACAAATCAGATGTGTTTACATGTTTCAAAGCATTCAAGGCAATGGTAAAAAAGGAAACAGGTACATATATCAAGAAGCTAAGGTCCGATGGAGGGGGAGAATATTTCTCCAATGATTTTTCTGATTTTTTAATGGATCAAGGCATCAAGAGGCAAGTAACATGCAGGTACACACCCCAACAAAATGGAGTAGTAGAGAGAAAGAATAGATCCATTGCCGAGATCACTAGAGCAATGCTTAATGAGATGAATGTACCTAACATGTTTTGGAGTGATGCACCAAATACTGCCGTGTATCTAATGAATAGGGCTCCTACCTCAGGGATCCATGGCTTGACACCATATCAAACCTATTATGGTAAGAAACCTGATCTTTCCCACTTGACGATACTTGTATGTACTTGTTATGTACATGTGCCAAGTGAATTGAGGCACAAGCTACAACCAAAGGCAAAAAAGTGTGTGTTTCTAGGATATTCAAATGATCAAGGACTTGAGGATATCAAGGGATGTAGCATTTGATGAGCTACTCCCTTGGTATAAGAAGTATGATTGTATGCAGGACTATGAAGAAGAAAAGCATGGACATGCTGAAGAACAAATCGACCTAGAGCTAAGCGGCCCAAGGTGTTCCATCAATGAAGATAGTTCAAGCATGAACTCGCCATGGAGGGGGAGATCTTCATCAAGCTATGAAGCACAATCTATCAACAAAGTCAAAGCAACATTGGTGGAGTTGGATGAAGAAGGTAATGAAGTTGAAGATGTTGAAGGACACATGATGGAAAAAGAAGCCACGTCAAAGAAAGAGATCAAGTTCCCAAGGCAAAGGAGGTTTATTCCTCCAAAAGGTGAAGAAAGGAAGTCTTCTAGAGTTAAGTATCCAACTCAAAGGTTTACTTATGATTCATACATGGCAACACATTATGCATATATGAGCAAAGTAGTAGAAGATCATGAGCCCGATTGCTATGAAGATGCAAGCAGGTACACCGAATGGAAAGAGGCAATGTAAGAAGAGATCGACGCATTTCAGGAAAATCAAACATGGAATCTAGTGCCCAAGAAGAAGAACATGAAGGTAATAGGTAATAAGTGGGTGTTTAAAGTAAAGAGGAATTCAGATGGATCTATTTGTAGGTTAAAAGCAAGATTGGTGGCGAAGGGTTTTGCACAAACCTATGGAGTGAACTTTGAAGAGACATTCAGCCCCGTGGCAAAGATGAGGACCATTAGGACACTCATTGCAATGGCTGCTAGGAAAGGATGGAAGCTTTTCTAATTGGATATCAAGAATGCCTTTCTCAATGGAGACTTGGAAGAAGAGGTATACATGGAGCAACCACTGGGTTTTGTTCATAAAGAGTTTCCACATCATGTTTGTAGGTTGAAGAAGGCACTTTATGGCCTAGAGCAAGCTCCAAGGGTTGGAAGCAAAGATTGGTGGACTGTTTGATCAAATGTGGTTACAATCAATGCAAGGCGGATCCATCTCTCTTCATCAAACAAAGAGGAGAACTTGTAGTCTACATGTGTGTGTATGTAGATGATCTTATCATTACAGGTAATGATACAAA
>CM035437.1:69102915-69107915 GCA_020310875.1 Ceratopteris richardii | reverse complement strand
AATTGAATTTCTTTTCTAAGTAACTTCTCCCTCACATAGTGGTAATGAACCTCTATGTGTTTTGTCCTAGCATGATAAATTGGATTAGCTGCTAGGTGAAGAGAACTTGTGTTATCACCAAATATGATTGGTGACCTTGTGTATAGACCCAATTCTGAATATAATAGCTTCAACCATATGGCTTCTTGAGTGGCATTGGCTAGCCCTCTGTACTCTGCCTCAGTAGATGATAGAGCTACTGTGGGTTGTTTCTTGGATGACCAAGAAATTGGTTTATCACCTGCAAAGCATATGTAACCAGATGTACTTCTCCTGTCATCCTTGCAACCTGCCCAATCTGCATCTGAGTATACTTTGATATCAATGTCTGATGAATATGGAAAGTACAAACCATGATTTTGTGTTCCCTTTAGGTACTTTACTATCTTCTTGGCTGCCTCCAAATGTGGTACTTTTGGTTTATGCATAAATTGGCTAAGTACACTAACACCATATGATATATCAATCCTGGTTAAGGTAGCATAATTAAGACTACCTACCAAACTTTGGTAACCTGTAATATCCTTGAGTTCTTCTCCTTCATGTGCACTGAGTTTGTGGTTGACCTCCATAGGAATGTTTGAAACTTTAGCTTCCTGCAAATTAAACTTCTTGACCATGTCCTGAATGTACTTCTTCTGAGTAACAAATATACCTGAATTTGTGTAGACCAATTCAAGTCCTAGGAAGTACTTCAATAGTCCAAGATCATTGATCTTGAATTCCTTCATCATTTGACCTTTGATGTGTCTAATCCCATTCACATCATTACCTGTAATAATGATGTCATCAACATAGACACACAAGTATATTACCTCTGAATTGTTCTTCTTTATAAACAATGAAGTGTCTGCTTTACTCATCACAAATCCTTGATCTAGGAGATAGGTTGTCAACTTGTAATTCCATGCTCTAGGTGCCTACTTCAATCCATACAGAGCCTTCTTCAATTTACAAACATGATTTACCTTATTGGGATCCTCATAGCCAGGTGGTTGTGACATGTAGACCTCTTCAGATATCCATCCATTCAAGAATGCATTCTTCACATCCAATTGGTACATGTTCCAATTCTTGGATGCAGCTACACTCACCATAACTCTGATAGTAGGCAACGTGGCCACAGGAGAAAATGTCTCCTCATAATCAATGCCTTGGGTTTGTGCAAAAACCTAGGCTACCAACCTAGCTTTATACCTGTTTATTGTACCATCTGAGTTCCTCTTGAGTTTGTAGATCCATCTGGATCCTATCACTTTCATGGAGTCTTTCTTGGGTACCAAATCCCAAGTATCACTCTCCTTGAGAGCCTCCATTTCTTCATCCATTGCTTCCTTCCATTCTGGTTTAGTACTTGCTTCTTCAAATGTACCTGGTTCTTCATTCAAGATATCCTTTGCAAGATATACAGAGTGCTTGGTTACAAGTGAAGTATCATACCCATACCTAATAGGTTTCTTCGTTTCTCTTTGAGATCTCCTCATAGCTTGAGTTGAGGATTCTGGATTGTCTTCTAGTTGCTTCATCTTCATCTTCCCTTTGGATTTCCAAGCCTTGAACTCTTCAATGTTGATGGTGTCTTCATCATCTGAGCTTGTGTCCTCTTTCTGAGTTGGTTCTTGTCTGATAAGCTTTGGAAAGTCTTCTTCCATATCATAAGGTAGGCTAACTTTCCTGCACTCATTTTCATACCATGAATCATTTTCATCAAATATGACATCTCTGCTTACCTTGAAGCCTTTGTTTGAGGGGTTATAGAACCTGTATCCTTTCTGATTCAAATCATAACCAATGAAGATTCACTTTTCAGCCTTAGGGTCTAGCTTTCCCCTTACCTGTGAGGGAATATGCACATATGCAACACACCCAAAGATTTTGCAATGATCCAGAGATGGTCTCTTACCATGCCAAGCCTCATAGGGTGTCATTCCATCAAGTGTCTTTGATGGCAACCTGTTGATTAAGTATGTGGCAGTAGATACACTCTCTGCCCAAAGATATTTGGTAATTTTTTCTCATTAAGCATAGACCTAGCTGTCTCTACAATAAGTCTATTCCTCCTTTCAGCTACCCCATTTTGTTCAGGTGAGTACCTTGTAGTAATCTCCCTCTTGATGCCTCTTCCCTGCAAGAAATCTTCAAAGTCATTGGAGAAGTATTCTCCACCACCATCTGACCTTAGCCTCTTCAAATGTCTACCTGTTTGATTCTCAACTAATGCAAGATACCTTTTGAAACAATTAAATACTTCATCCTTATGTTTCATGAAGTACAAGACAGTCCATCTGCTATAGTCATCAATAAAGGACACATAGTACCTTGATCCAGATATGGATGGCTCCTTGCTTGGTCCCCAAACATCTGTATGCACCAATTCCAAATAATCTTCATGCATAAAACCTTTCTTGGTATAGGGCAATCTGTGTGACTTACCAAATTGACAAGCCCCACACTTGTATATCATGTGTTGCTTGGATACATTAGGTATCCCAAGCACACATTGATCCCTGCTCATTTGTTTTATGGTCCTCTCTCCAATGTGACCTAATCTCTTGTGCCACATCTCCAATTCTGATAGGGTTTGGTCCTTGTAATTGTACAAAGCAATATTCTTAGTATCTTCAAGTTCAAAGGTAAACAATCTACCTGATTTCTCTCCCTTGGCTATCCTTCTGAATCCATGTCTTGGATCCTCCACATATGCACCATGTTGAGTGAACCTGACCTGTAGACCTTTTTCAACAATCTGACCTACACTCATCAGATTCTTGGTGATTGTTGGAACATACAACACTCTGCTTAGTAAATTCTGATTACCATCACTTGTTTTGACATTGCCTACTTTAACAACTGAATGTTTAGTGTCATCACCTGTCTGTACTTGGTGCTTGCCTTTGGGTTCTTCCAAATCAGAGAGTAAGGCAACATTCCCAGCTACATGGTTAGAGCAACCTGAATCAATATAGAACAAATGATCATCATTGATACCTGATTTAGATGTCATGTTCATAATCAACAAGGAATCATCTTGATCCTCTGCATAATTGTTGTAATCCTTTCTGTTCCTGTATCCACCTTGATAATTGCCATTGTGATTGTAGCTATTGTTGTAATTATTGTTATAACCATGGTAGCTTTGAGATTGATTGAATCTGCCTCTACCTTGAGAGTATCCTCCTCTTTGGTGACCTCTTCCTCTTTGGTTCTTGTAGTTTTTGTAGCATTCATCTGTAGTATGGTTAGACAAGCCACAAATATTGCATGGAGATTGATTGTAGGGTCTCCCCCTACCTGACTTACCTCCTCTGCCCCTACCTCTAGATGATCTACCTCTCCCTACATAGTTTGCTTGGGAGGTAGAGCCTTCTTCATCAACCTTCTTGCTTTTACCCTTGTCTTTGGTTTTCTTATCAGTATATAGGGCAGAGGGATTGTTACCTTTTGATTGCTCTCCATTCTTTGTGATCTTTGCTTCATGTGTAAAGAGTTGTCCAATCAGAGTTGTTAGATCAGGTGCTTGGATGTCCATGTACAAGTCCATTGCTGTGGTAAAGCTCTCCCACTTGTCATCTGCCTTTAGTCCATTGATCACTTGTCTGACTATTTGCTCTTCTTCAATTTCTTCTCCAACACTTGCAAGTTGATCTGCAATGTCTTTGACTTTGGTGACAAAATCTGAGACACATTGTTTTGATTGCTTCCTAAGAGTTGTAAACTCAATCCATAGCTGATTCTTTCTGGCCCTTGTGCTTGATGAAAAATATGTTGACAAGGTTTCCCAAGTCTCTTGGGAAGTCTTACAATTCCTTATATGAGGTAAAAGGAAATCAGAGATAGAGTTTAGAAGATATGACCTTGCCAAAGCATCTTTAGCACACCATTGGTTGAGCCTCTCATGTTCATCCTTTGTAGGTAGGCCTCTGGTTTTGAATGAGGGCAACTCCTCATCTCCTGATATGTATCCAGACAAGCTTCTCCCTTGTAGATAGGTCTTCATTCTCAATGACCAAGCCTGGTAATTATTTCTATCCAATTTGTCAATGAAGGAAGGGAAACCATCACCCATGATTACCTTATTTGCTCTGATACCACTCTTAGAAGTGATGGCTGGATACACTTAGAAGATCAAGTTGGTGCTGCAAATCCTGCTTCACACCTGCCCTCCTTTCTCTTCAGATATGCTTAGGAGACTCCTTGAGCTTTCAAATGACACCAAGAAACTATATATGTGCTTTACAAATTAATTGTGTAATAACCAAATCAAAACAGATGATTTTGAACCTTCACAAGTCCAAAAAACTTTCTATTCCTATAATGATACCTGCTCAGTCTTAAGCTTAGTGTGACCAGCACACTTACAATTGGATTAATTCCTTCTGGGAATATTAAATTAACTTAACAAGCTACCATTAGTAAGTTAAATCACTCCAATTGATAAACTATGCACTGAGAATGATCTTTAGCAAAATCAGAGACACCCCCGACTTTTTAGGATCTACACAGAAAAATACTAGAGACTGCTTCGTCTGCAATTTCTCTCAAATTACTGAATGAAATGACTTGAAACTTTGTAGTGTTGTAGAATACTTTGAGCTGGTTCCAATGAGCTTTGAATCATCCAATTTGGTTCAGTAGATCTTGAGATATGCCCTGTTGAAGTTGACAGACTTGAGGTAGATGACTCAGAGAAACCAGAGTTGAGAAGTATGAATGTATCTATTGATTAATGTAAATGTACAAGCTCATTAGCATGCTAAGCATAGCTAAATGAGGTGCTGTGGTGTAGGCTAAGATGTGGCACTATCACACACACAGATACAGAAGTAGAATGCCTCGGGAAGTGAGTTCAAATGAGTGAGAGTAACCCGCGCGTTTTTTTCCTAGTCTTTTATAAGGTATCACTTGAGGTTTGAATTTCAAATTCAAATGTAGGCTCCCTCAAATCTCTCATCTAAACATAT
>CM035437.1:69090415-69097915 GCA_020310875.1 Ceratopteris richardii | reverse complement strand
TTCTCTTTTTATACCTGCATTCCACAAATAATCATCAAACTCTTTAGAGAAATACTCTCCCCCTCCATCTGATCTTAACCTCTTAAGCTTTTGCCCTGTGATCCTTTCTGCATAGGCATGAAAATGTTTGAATGTCTTGAAAACTTCTGATTTATCCTTGATTACATACAAAGTAATCCACCTGGTTGCATCATCAACAAACAACACATAATATCTGGATCCATTTATGCTATAGTCCCTTGAGGGACCCCATACATCTGTATGAACCAATTCAAGCATATTTAAATGCTTGTACCCTGATTTGTTATAAGAACTCTTATGTGCTTTACCTAATTGACAAGCTTCACACTTGTACACCATATGTTGCCCTTCAATATTTGGCAATCCAAGCACCACCTGATTCTTTGACATTTCCTTTATAGCTCTCTCATTGAAATGACCTAGCCTTTTATGCCATAGGTCTAATTCAGATACCTTTTGATTTCCATAGGTAAATAATGCATGTCCCACATTACCTTGGACTTTGAGAGTGAACAATCTTCCTTCCTTTTTACCTGCAATTATGTTTCTATATCCCTGATTTGGATCTTGTACATAAACACCATCATTTGTGAATCTTACCTCATATCCTTTCTCCACAATTTGCCCTACACTTATCAAATTTTTAGGAATAGTAGGAACATAAAGTACCTTGCTCAGAAGTGTACTTCCACTCTTTGTCTTCACTGATCCAATGCTCTCCACTTTATGTTTGGTATTGTCACCTGTTTGAACTGTATGTCCATTCACCCTTGCTTCCATATCAGTCATCAAGGATAGATTCCCACTCAGATGATTGCTACACCCTGAGTCAATATAAAACACTCTTTGATCTTCTCCCATTGATTCATGAGTTGCATTCAAGATAAGAGTCATGTCATCCTTCTGATCTGATGCATAATTGTAATAATTGTTGTTGTAGGACTGAGATTGGAAGTTTCTTCCACCTCCTCTACCATATGATGTCCTACCACCTCTTCCTCTGAAGTTGCCTCTTTGGTTTCTGCCTCCTCTACCTCTTTGATTATAACTCTGATTATTGCTTCCACCATTTTGATTGTTATACCAACAATCATTTGCCAAATGATTTGTTCTTCCACAAATCCAACAAGCTTTAGCATTATCTTTGTTCTTACCTCCTCTTCCTTTACCTCTGAAATTCATCTTTCCCTTTGTGAAGTTAGCTTGATTTGAATTCCCTTCATCATCATTCGATTGCTTTCCCTTGCCATTCTTTTTCTTGTCCTTGGAGTACATAGCTTGACTTGTACTTCTATCATTGTCTCCTTTAAGATCCTGCTCAAAGGTTAGCATGTGTCCTAGCAATTGATTAAGATCAGGAGTAAAGTGATCAAGTGACAACTCTATGGACAATGTGAAGGGTTTCCACTTCTCATCTCCTCTCAAACCTGTAAGTATTTGTCTTACCAACTTTTCCTCTTCAATGTCTTCATCCACTGCTCCCAAGCTATCTGCAATATCCTTCATCCTTGCCACATAATCTGAAATTGATTGTGAGCTCTTCTTCTTGAAGGTTGTGAACTCAGCCCATAGTGAGGACTTCCTTGACTTAGTTGTATTTTGGAAATGCTCTTCCAAGGCATTCCAAACATCTGTAGCACTTTCCAAACCTCTGATGTGAGGTAGAAGGTAATCATTTACAGCCATGTAGATGATACTCCTTGCTTGAGCATCCTTTCTCATCCAAGTCTTCAACATTGCAAGCTCTTCCCTAGTAGGAATACTAGGATCTGCAAATTCAGGTTTTTCTTCATCTCCTGTAATAAATGCTATAAGGTCTTTGCTCATGAGGTGTGCTTCCATCCTCATGGACCATGCTGGATAGTTCTCCCTATCTAGCTTATCAATCTGCAAGCTTTCTCCCATCCTTAACCTTCTGTATCTGCAATTACTATGGTTTATGAGGAGAAAGTGTACCTTTAATATAGTCTTTGTCCTTCTTGATTCTTTCGAACTCGTGCTCTGAACTTCTGCAAGTTATCTTCAATAATTTGTCCTTGTCCTCCTTTGATTTGGAATATCTTCAATATCTGCACCAGTCGGAACTTCAATTGTCTTTTCTTTTCTTGTATTTCACCTTCAGCTCTGATACCACTGTTGGAGACCTCTTAATCTCCAAAGGTTTGATCTATACTGACTTAAGAACACTTCTATGTCAGTTATAAATCAAACTTTACACAAACAATGTTCTTCTTTACCAAAACTTCAAGCAACACTTCTCTGAGTGAAGAAGTGTCTACTTCAGAAAGTCTGCTTCAGGAATCCACTTCATTACCTGCATAAAGTTTCAAATTTCTTCAAGCAAATGATGCACAAGTATTCGCAATACCTTTGCGCAAACATGTCAATCATTAGTTCTCAAAACTAATCACCAAAAGTTTAATGTGATCATTAAGATCAAAGACATGTCAGAAAATGTCTTTCAGAAGTTGCGCCTTTGACATAGTCAACTTCTTAAGTTGATTTCTCCCAATTTGAAACCCGTTTTGCTAAATGCTTTTAGCCATAGCTTCCTTATCTTCCAACTTAAATTTTAAGTGCTCACTCATCAAAAACTTTACAGTATACACTCAGATCTGATCAAAATACTGAGACGGAAAAGTGCGCTACTCTCAGGCTTCAGTTTCCAAAGTTCACATATGAATGTTCCTAATGATCATTCTCACAGTAGGAGAGGAATTAGATTCTGAAACTCTAGACATAGCTTCATTAGCTTCTCAATTAGATGTGTACAAAAGGATTTCTGATCCACGTGATCAGACAGAGAGCACTCAGAGAAAAACCCGTCGCTATTTTCTGGGAAAAAACTCTCTACACATCTTTCTGAAGTTTGTCATCTACAAATGACTCTCTTACATATTTCTTGTCCTCATTAACTTATATATACATGACTTTTGACTCACCCCGCGTCTATGACATTGCTACTAATCATCCTAAAGACTTAGCTATACTCAGCTTACAAGATTCTTCACTTATATGTACATATGTGTACAAGACATCATCCTGAAATCTTCTTCACTTTCATAAGTATCTTCCTTCACTTCATTCTGACCATAAGTCTTCTTCAAGATCTCTATAATCACCAATTTGTGATTGGCTTGTTCCAACAGCTCCCCCTCAATCACTAATTGTGATTATTCCATTCTTCTTCACTCCTGCCATCTCCTTGAATCTCTGTAGCTTAGGTCCATCCAAGCTCTTTGTCATCATATCTGCCACTTGTTCTTTTGTTGGAGTGTACATCACTTCAATCTCTTTATCTAGTACCTTTTCCCTCAAGAAATGATACTGAATCTCTATATGCTTAGTCTTGGCATGAAAAACAGGGTTAGCTGCCAAATACAAAGAACTCATATTGTCTCCAAAAATTATTGGAGTACTATGATCAGTCTCAAAACTTTTCATCAAGGTCTTCAACCATATTACTTCCTTTGCAGCTTCTACCATTCCCTTATACTCAGCTTCTGTGGATGATAAAGCAACTGTATGTTGCTTCCTTGAACACCAAGAAACTAGCTTATCTCCAACATAACAGAGATACCCATGAGTAGACCTTCTATCATCTGAGTCACCTGCCCAATCTGCATCACTAAACACTTTGATTCTTGTGTCAGAAGTGAAACCATAGTACAAACCTTCACTTAGGGTTCCTTTGATATATCTGAGTACCCTTTGGGCTGCAATCCAATGAGTCTTCTTTGGACAATGCATGAATTGTGACAACACACCTACTGCATATGATAGATCTGGCCTTGTCAAGGTAGCATAGATTAAACTACCTACCAAACTCTGATATTTCTTCATGTCATTGAATTCTTCACCTCCATACCTGCTTAATTTATGATTTACCTCCAATGGTGTAGTTGAGGTCTTGCAATCTTCCATGTTAAACTTGACTAGAAGATTCTTCAAATATCTCTCTTGTGAAACATATACTCCATGTTGAGTATACACAATCTGCATTCCTAGAAAATAAGATAAGTTTCCCAAATCACTTATCTTAAACTCCTTCTCTATTTGCTTTTTGAGTTCATTGATTCCTTGAGCATCTGTTCCTGTAACAATAATATCATCAACATAAATGCACATGTAAATGTATCCATTTTCACTTGCCTTCACTAGCAAGCTACTATCTGCCTTTGATGCTTGAAATCCACATTCATTCAAGAACTTGACCAATCTGTAATTCCAAGCTCTTGGGGCTTGCTTCAACCCATATAAAGCTCTCTTGAGCTTACACACATAGTCTGATCCAATTGATTCCATGAAGCCTTCTGGTTGCTCCATATATACTTCATCTGCAATGTATCCATTTAAAAATGCATTTTTCACATCCAATTGTGATAATTTCCATCCCTTGCAAGCAGCAATAGCAATCAATGTCCTAATTGTAGACATCTTAGCAACAAGACTAAAGGTTTCATCATAATCTACCCCATAAGTTTGGGCATAACCTTTGACCATAAGTCTAGCCTTATATCTAGACACCTTACCATCTCCAAACCTCTTTGTTTTATATACCCACTTACATCCAATGACCTTCTGATTCTTTGGTCTTGGTACTAATTCCCAAGTTTCATTTTCAAGTAGAGCATCATACTCTTCCTGCATTGCCTTCTCCCAATTCTGTTTACCTTTGGCTTCTTCATAAGTGGTTGGATCTTCTTCTGTCTTCACAATGTAGGCATAATCTTTTGTTGTTAGGAAAGATGTATCATAACTATACCTTATAGGTTCTTTCCTTTCCCTTGTAGATCTTTTGATTTCTGCACTTCTCGAAGTTTCAGCCTCATTTGATTCTGGATCAAATCTTGGCCCTTCTTCTACATGATCCTGCAATCTACTTCTAGAGTCAACTTCATCAACAATTTCTTCACACACTTTTACTTTTGCCTTTCCTTTTCTTTGTATTTCTTCAACACCTGTAAAATCATTTGGTGATCCTACATACCATGTATTTTGCTCATCAAATGTCACATCTTTGGTAACAAGAAATTGCTTTGTGGATGGACTCCACAACCTGTAACCCATCTGTCTATCATCATATCCAATAAACACATACTTCTCTGCTTTTGGTTCTAGCTTATGTCTTAATTGTGAAGGAACATAAGCATATGCAATACATCCAAATACCTTACAATGATCAAGGGTAGGTTTCTTACCCCACCATGCTTCATAAGGGGTTCCTCCATCCAAAGCTTTGCAAGGCAACCTGTTCACAAGGTATGTTGCAGTGTTAATGGCTTCTGCCCATAAGTAATTTGGACAATTCTTTTCCTTCATCATGGCTCTTGCAAACTCTACAAGAGTCCTATTCCTCCTTTCTGCTACTCCATTCTGTTGAGGAGAGTACCTGCAAGTTACTTCTCTTTTTATACCTGCATTCCACAAATAATCATCAAACTCTTTAGAGAAATACTCTCCCCCTCCATCTGATCTTAACCTCTTAAGCTTTTGCCCTGTGATCCTTTCTGCATAGGCATGAAAATGTTTGAATGTCTTGAAAACTTCTGATTTATCCTTGATTACATACAAAGTAATCCACCTGGTTGCATCATCAACAAACAACACATAATATCTGGATCCATTTATGCTATAGTCCCTTGAGGGACCCCATACATCTGTATGAACCAATTCAAGCATATTTGAATGCTTGTACCCTGATTTGTTATAAGAACTCTTATGTGCTTTACCTAATTGACAAGCTTCACACTTGTACACCATATGTTGCCCTTCAATATTTGGCAATCCAAGCACCACCTGATTCTTCGACATTTCCTTTATAGCTCTCTCATTGAAATGACCTAGCCTTTTATGCCATAGGTCTAATTCAGATACCTTTTGACTTCCATAGGTAAATAATGCATGTTCCACATTACCTTGGACTTTGAGAGTGAACAATCTTCCTTCCTTTTTACCTGCAATTATGTTTCTATATCCCTGATTTGGATCTTGTACATAAACACCATCATTTGTGAATCTTACCTCATATCCTTTCTCCACAATTTGCCCTACACTTATCAAATTTTTAGGAATAGTAGGAACATAAAGTACCTTGCTCAGAAGTGTACTTCCACTCTTTGTCTTCACTGATCCAATGCTCTCCACTTTATGTTTGGTATTGTCACCTGTTTGAACTGTATGTCCATTCACCCTTGCTTCCATATCAGTCATCAAGGATAGATTCCCACTCAGATGATTGCTACACCCTGAGTCAATATAAAACACTCTTTGATCTTCTCCCATTGATTCATGAGTTGCATTCAAGATAAGAGTCATGTCATCCTTCTGATCTGATGCATAATTGTAATAATTGTTGTTGTAGGACTGAGATTGGAAGTTTCTTCCACCTCCTCTACCATATGATGTCCTACCACTTCTTCCTCTGAAGTTGCCTCTTTGGTTTCTGCCTCCTCTACCTCTTTGATTATAACTCTGATTATTGCTTCCACCATTTTGATTGTTATACCAACAATCATTTGCCAAATGATTTGTTCTTCCACAAATCCAACAAGCTTTAGCATTATCTTTGTTCTTACCTCCTCTTCCTTTACCTCTGAAATTCATCTTTCCCTTTGTGAAGTTAGCTTGATTTGAATTCCCTTCATCATCATTCGATTGCTTTCCCTTGCCATTCTTTTTCTTGTCCTTGGAGTACATAGCTTGACTTGTACTTCTATCATTGTCTCCTTTAAGATCCTGCTCAAAGGTTAGCATGTGTCCTAGCAATTGATTAAGATCAGGAGTAAAGTGATCAAGTGACAACTCTATGGACAATATGAAGGGTTTCCACTTCTCATCTCCTCTCAAACCTGTAAGTATTTGTCTTACCAACTTTTCCTCTTCAATGTCTTCATCCACTGCTCCCAAGCTATCTGCAATATCCTTCATCCTTGCCACATAATCTGAAATTGATTGTGAGCTCTTCTTCTTGAAGGTTGTGAACTCAGCCCATAGTGAGGACTTCCTTGACTTAGTTGTATTTTGGAAATGCTCTTCCAAGGCATTCCAAACATCTGTAGCACTTTCCAAACCTCTAATGTGAGGTAGAAGGTAATCATTTATAGCCATGTAGATGATACTCCTTGCTTGAGCATCCTTTCTCATCCAAGTCTTCAACATTGCAAGCTCTTCCCTAGTAGGAATACTAGGATCTGCAAATTCAGGTTTTTCTTCATCTCCTGTAATAAATGCTATAAGGTCTTTGCTCATGAGGTGTGCTTCCATCCTCATGGACCATGCTGGATAGTTCTCCCTATCTAGCTTATCAATCTGCAAGCTTTCTCCCATCCTTAACCTTCTGTATCTGCAATTACTATGGTTTATGAGGAGAAAGTGTACCTTTAATATAGTCTTTGTCCTTCTTGATTCTTTCGAACTCGTGCTCTGAACTTCTGCAAGTTATCTTCAATAATTTGTCCTTGTCCTCCTTTGATTTGG
>CM035437.1:69077915-69080415 GCA_020310875.1 Ceratopteris richardii | reverse complement strand
CATCCTTGCATCCTGCCCAATCTGCATTTGAGTACACTTTTATGTCAATATCTGATGTATAAGGAAAGTACAAACCATGACTTTGAGTTCCTTTGAGGTACTTCAAGATTTTCTTTGCTGCCTCTAGGTGAGGTACTCTTGGTTTGTGCATGAATTGACTAAGCACACTTACTCCATATGCTATGTCAATTCTTGTCAAGGTGGCATAGTTCAAGCTTCCTACCATACTTTGGTATCCTGTGATGTCTTGGACTTCTTCTCCTTCATGAGCACTTAGCTTTAGGTTGACCTCCATTGGAGTAGTAGACACTTTAGCATCCTGCAAGCCAAACTTCTTGACCATATCCTACACATACTTCTTTTGAGTGATGTAGATACCTGAATTTGTGTAGACCAATTCAAGGCCTAAAAAATACTTTAATAATCCAAGATCATTGATCTTGAATTCCTTCATCATTTGTCCTTTGATATGTCTAATTCCCTGAACATCATTTCCTGTAATAATGATGTCATCAACATAGACACATAAATATATTACCTCTGTACTACTTCTCTTTATAAACAGAGAAGTGTCTGCTTTACTCATCACAAATCCTTGATCTAGAAGGTAGGTTGTCAACCTGTAATTCCATGCTCTAGGTGCCTGCTTCAAACCATACAGAGCCTTCTTCAATTTACAAACATGATTTACCTTATTGGGTTCTTCATAGCCAGGTGGTTGTGACATGTAGACTTCTTCAGATATCCATCCATTCAAGAATGCATTCTTCACATCCAATTGGTACATATTCCAATTCTTGGATGCAGCTACACTCACCAATATTCTGATAGTTGGCATCTTAGCCACAGGAGCAAATGTCTCCTCATAATCAATGCCTTGGGTTTGTGCAAAACCCTTGGCTACCAACCTAGCTTTATACCTGTTTATTGTACCATCTGAGTTCCTCTTGAGTTTATAGATCCATCTGGATCCTATTACTTTCATAGATTCTTTCTTGGGTACCAATTCCCAAGTGTCACTCTCTTTGAGAGCCTGCATTTCTTCATCCATTGCTTCCTTCCATTCTGGTTTAGTGATTGCTTCTTCAAATGAACCTGGTTCTTCATTCAATAGATCCTTTGCAAGATATACAGAATGCTTGGTTACAAGGGAAGTATCATACCCATACCTAATAGGCTTCTTCTTTTCTCTCTGAGATCTCCTCATTGCTTGTGTTGAGGATTCTGGATTATCTTCTAGTTGCTTCATCTTCATCTTCCCTTTGGATTTCCAAGCCTTGAACTCCTCAAGATCTATTGTATCATCATCATCTGAGCTTGAGTCTTATTTCTGAATTGATTTCTCCTTGGTGAGCTTTGGGAAATCTTCTTCCATATCATAGGGTAGACTAACTTTCCTGCACTCATTCTCATACCATGAGTCATTCTCATCAAAGATTACATCTCTGCTTACCTTGAAGCCTTTGTTTGTTGGGTTGTAGAATCTGTATCCTTTTTGGTTCAAATCATAACCAATGAAGATACATTTTTCAGCCTTAGGGTCTAGCTTTCCCCTGACCTGTGAGGGAATATGCACATATGCTACACAACCAAAGATTTTGCAATGATCCAGAGAAGGTCTCTTACCATGCCAAGCTTCATATGGTGTCATGCCATCAAGTGATTTGGATGGCAACCTGTTGATGAGATAGGTGGCAGTGGATACACCTTCTGCCCAAAGATAGTTTGGCAACTTTTTCTCATTAAGCATAGACCTTGCTGTTTCTACTATAAGTCTATTCCTTCTTTCAGCTACTCCATTTTGTTCAGGTGAGTACCTTGTAGTAATCTCCCTCTTGATGCCTCTTTCCTGCAAGAAATCTTCAAACTCATTGGAGAAGTATTCTCCTCCACCATCTGACCTTAGCTTCTTCAAATGTCTACCTGTTTGATTTTCAACTAGTGCAAGATACTTTTTGAAACAATTAAATACTTCATCTTTATGTTTCATGTAGTATAAGACAGTCCACCTGCTATAGTCATCAATGAAGGACACATAGTACCTTGATCCAGATATGGATGGTTCTTTGCTAGGTCCCCAAACATCTGTATGCACTAATTCCAGATAATCTTCATGCATGAAACCTTTCTTGGTATAAGGCAATCTGTGTGACTTACCAAATTGACAAGCCCCACACTTGTATATCATGTGTTGCTTGGATACATTAGGTATCCCAAGCACACATTGATCCCTACTCATTTGCTTTAAGGTCCTCTCTCCAATGTGACCTAATCTCTTGTGCCAAATCTCCAATTCTGATAGTGTTTGATCCTTATAGTTGTACAAAGCAATATTCTTAGTGTCCTCAAGTTCAAAGGTAAACAATCTACCTGATTTTTCTCCCTTGGCTATCCTTCTGAATCCATGTCTTGGATCCTCCACATATGCACCATGTTGAGTGAACCTGACCTGTAGACCTTTTTCCACAATCTGACCTACACTCATTAGGTTCTTGGTGAT
>CM035437.1:69020415-69055415 GCA_020310875.1 Ceratopteris richardii | reverse complement strand
TCCATCTCTCTGATTTGCATTAATGTCTTGAAAAAATATTGGCCTACTTGCCAGATCTTCTTTGACTGCCCTGTTTGCTTGTGCTGTCCCTTCGCTCGCTTGTGCTGTCCCTTCGCTCTGACTCCCTTCTTTGACTTTCACGTCTTGTAGATCCTGATGTACCAAGGCTACTGCCAACACCCCCCCCACTCTCGCGTCTGTCGCCCCTGACAGACCCTTGTCTAGCTGTTTTCTGGACGTAGTATTGTACCACATCGGCGGCGAGGTGGTGTTCTTCTAACCTGAGTCCCCTTGCTAGATCTGTCAGCAATGCATCCCAATTGACTGGCCCTGGGATATCTGGATGTGGCACCCGTAACTGCTCTGAGTGAATGGTTCGCTCCACAGCAAATAAATGGAGGAGATGTGAGGGTCTGGGTACAAATATTTCTGAGTGGTATTCCCAGAACCCTGTTATGAACATCTCTTCGAATGTTTGTTTAAAGCAGGCTGGGAGGTATTTTATTCGGGCGTGCCAAGCGTATATCACCTCTATGGAAGGAGTGGTGCTCATGTCATAAACTAAATCTTGGTTTCCTGTAAGGAATCCGACGCCTGAGAAGTGTGGGTCCTTGATATTCTTGAATGTCCTGAATGTAATAAGCATTAACTCAAAAATTTTCATGCACATCTGGGCCATTACATCAGGGGTATTCTTTAATCGGAGGCTCCAGTGCCGTATAGTGGAGATCATGTAATTGACGGTGGGAGGCCCTTGAGGGGGTGCTAGATAGACGTAGTTTAACCATTTGGCGCATCCCTTGATATTCTTGACTGCGATGGTAAACTCTGGCCATGTACGTCTGCGGAGTACAGGAACATAACAAGGGTTATATTTAATAAAAAGAGGCATATTCGTCCAGGTGCGAACCATCTCCGGATAGGTTTCGAGGAGTCGGATCCTCCAAGTGGGTTGATGAATGGATCCTTTTTTCGCACTCTCTGGGATGTCATCTGGCCCAAATTGGGTGGCAAACGTTGGAGGTTTGCCACATTTATGTTGGATTTCTGTTTGGTGTAGCTCAATGATGAGTAGCACCTCCTTTAATGTCAATCCGGGAAGACGTGAGGATGGTATGAAGACCTCGAGCAAGTGGCGGCACAAGTGCGTGAGTGAGAAGCACACAAGCATGCACACACATACACACACACGCGCACACACGGCAAGACAAAGAGAGAGAATCAATGGAGTTCTTTAGATTACTTTCACAAGCTCTTACAAGTTCGTTTCAATTACAATCTAACCCAAAAATGAGCTCTCTATGCTCCTTTTATAGTTTTTGACTAGCTTTTGGCCCTGTCCAGACCTAGTGTCCGGCCTAGTTAAAAATTAGGTTCCAGGGCTTATTTGGGGGCTCAAACGAGATCTAAAAATTATGAAAATTGGTACGCAACTACTTCTAAGGCTCCTCAAGCTCAAGGACTCCTTGGCTTGCACAAAATGGAGCTACAAAAATGTGAAATGAGATTTACAATGATTATTAGTGATAAAAATCACTGTTGTTGTAGGGATTTCTTCTAGTGATCTGCCATACATATCTTCAAGCTCCCTACTTGCTCTTCTTCCCTGCGTGTCCCTCTCTCTGATTTGCATTAATGTCTTGAAAAAATATTGGCCTACTTGCCAGATCTTCTTTGACTGCCCTGTTTGCTTGTGCTGTCCCTTCGCTCGCTTGTGCTGTCCCTTCGCTCTGACTCCCTTCTTTGACTTTCACGTCTTGTAGATCCTGATGTACCAAGGCTACTGCCAACACCCCCCCCACTCTCGCGTCTGTCGCCCCTGACAGACCCTTGTCTAGCTGTTTTCTGGACGTAGTATTGTACCACATCGGCGGCGAGGTGGTGTTCTTCTAACCTGAGTCCCCTTGCTAGATCTGTCAGCAATGCATCCCAATTGACTGGCCCTGGGATATCTGGATGTGGCACCCGTAACTGCTCTGAGTGAATGGTTCGCTCCACAGCAAATAAATGGAGGAGATGTGAGGGTCTGGGTACAAATATTTCTGAGTGGTATTCCCAGAACCCTGTTATGAACATCTCTTCGAATGTTTGTTTAAAGCAGGCTGGGAGGTATTTTATTCGGGCGTGCCAAGCGTATATCACCTCTATGGAAGGAGTGGTGCTCATGTCATAAACTAAATCTTGGTTTCCTGTAAGGAATCCGACGCCTGAGAAGTGTGGGTCCTTGATATTCTTGAATGTCCTGAATGTAATAAGCATTAACTCAAAAATTTTCATGCACATCTGGGCCATTACATCAGGGGTATTCTTTAATCGGAGGCTCCAGTGCCGTATAGTGGAGATCATGTAATTGACGGTGGGAGGCCCTTGAGGGGGTGCTAGATAGACGTAGTTTAACCATTTGGCGCATCCCTTGATATTCTTGACTGCGATGGTAAACTCTGGCCATGTACGTCTGCGGAGTACAGGAACATAACAAGGGTTATATTTAATAAAAAGAGGCATATTCGTCCAGGTGCGAACCATCTCCGGATAGGTTTCGAGGAGTCGGATCCTCCAAGTGGGTTGATGAATGGATCCTTTTTTCGCACTCTCTGGGATGTCATCTGGCCCAAATTGGGTGGCAAACGTTGGAGGTTTGCCACATTTATGTTGGATTTCTGCATTGTAGTCCGCCAGGAGTATACAATAGGGCACGTATTGATCATCATTGGTTCCGATCCATCTGTGGTGGGACATGCTGCGGAAGTATTCTGATTTAATAATAGTGTCCTCTATCTTGGCCATAGATTGGATCTGAACTGCCACTCGATCTTCATGAGTTGATGCCGTTTTCTCTAGTGTTTGGAGCCACTCAGGTACTTCGATTTCTAGCGTATCCATTCCTTCTGCGGTTTGCTCACCTCCTGGCATTGGCATAGGAACGTAAGGTTCCTCATATGTCTCATCTACCTCGATGGGTACCAAATCCTCGGGTTCTGGTTCGACAACTGGAGAGGGTTGCCTTTCATGTGTGAGTAATCGTGCCTGTAATTCGGCCACCTGCTCTTTCAATGCCTTGACTTCCTCTGAAGTCGTGGTCGTTTCTGTGACTTTGGGTGCTGTCTGTTGCTCTTGGAGTTGATTGCGCAGCGCATCCCGTTCCCTTTCCAAGTCATCATGAGCTTCTAATAGATCTGCATAGCTGTCCAAGATGGTCTTCATTGTCTCTGAGGGCACAGCTTTAAACTGCTCTGGATCAATTTCGTGTGGAGAGCCTTCCATTGCAGCTTCTAGATTTGCTTCATTTTGCTGCTGCAATCTCTTGTTTTCCTCAAGGGCGGCCGCCATGTGTTTTCTGAGAAGTGCCAGGTTACGCCGGACTTTGAGATTATCGGCTTGGTATACCTCGAGCAAAGCTTCTAGTTGTTTGGCACCTGATTCTGTTGATGGTTGGGGTGCCGCCAATAATGTTTGGTGAGCTTGCTCAAGCGTCGTGTAACGTTGATTCAGTTCTGCATTTTCTGTGTGTAGAATGTGAAACTGTCTTTGTAAGTTTTGATGGTGCGTTTCCAGTTGCTTATATCGGTTGTCCAAAGCTTTGTACTCATGCTGGAGCTGGTATACACATTGGTTTAATGCAAAAAATATGTTATTTACATTGAATAATGCTGGGAAAGGTGAAGATGCAGGGGGAATGGGGGCGGGAATGGGAGAGGTGGATGCTGTGGATGTAAGTGGAGATGTGGGTGGAGGGGGTATGGGTGATGAAGGTGGCATGGGGGGAGGGAGCGGTGCTGTGGCAGGTGATGTTTCCATCGTGTCAACCGTTTGAGTGACTGTGTAGATGGGAATCGTTGGTGGAGTGGATGTGACATCGGTGAACAGGGTGGTGAAGGTGGGCATGGTGACTCCTCCGAATTGGATTCCCGGGGAGAGTGGGATGCCCATGACAACGGTAGTGGTAGTGGATGTGGTAGTGTCAGTGTCCTGTGGTGGAGTGAATTGTGTAGTGTGAGGTGGGGATGGGGGTGACAACGGTGCTTCCTGATATTCTTCTGCTTGCGCTGCCTCGTCTGGTGCTGATGTATTGATGTGAATTTGCTTCCCGGACCTCCTGGGACGAACGGGAACTCTTTTTTCAAACCTGTGGATGTAGGCCATGGCCTCATGAATGGCCTCATCCAGTCCTACAGCGTCGGCATGAAGGTTCATGGACTCAATGAACAACTCGTCCACACCTTCCTCCGCTAGCAAGTCGTTCATGAGTCTTTTGCCCTGTTCTAGAGACATCTTATGCTGTTCCTGAACCAGTCGCATGGTTCGATATAGTCTCTTGATTTGTGCAGAATATGCTGGGGCACTTGCTAACTTGGAGAGTTCGTCATATTCTTGATGTTGTTCTTCGTCGGCTTCTTCTTCGTCTCCTCCTGCCTCTTGTTCATCTACATCGACTTCTACAACTTGGGGTTGGGTGGGGGCCGATGTTGTTTTGGGTTGTGGTTCCTGAGCTCTCGCTGCTTCCGCTTCGAGGTTAGAGTCATAGATTAATCTGGCAATTTCTTCATCCGTGAGGTCCTCAAGAGTAAATCCCTGCGGGAATTCCAAATCGGATGGAATGGGTGGAAACACCAGATTAGGCCCCTCCGTGCTTGGTCGTGGTAGCCGGATTGTGAATGGCCTAACTCGTCGTGTCTGGGGAGGGGTGATTTCTGGTGTAGCGGTAGCTCCCCTTGGTTGGGCACAGGGTAGTTGGACTCCCCCCCTCATCTTCTTTGATGGGGGACCTGCTGCTGATAGTCTTCTTTGGAATTCTTGGACTCGAGACCATACGAGTGCCCGCTGAACAGGCACATCATAAGCCAAGCATCTGTAGATTATTCTGGTCAAAGCACAACACCCGTGGAGCACGTTCTTCTGTTTCTTGTTCCACCTTTGATGTGCTAGGTGGATCTGGTCTATGATCCAGTGTGGCACATTGATGGGCAGGCTTTCGGTTTCTGCTAGATATAAACTGAACCATATTTTTTCCGGGGGCATTGTGAATCGTTCTTGGGCGGGAAACGCGAAGTGTTGCATGATGGTTCGCAGGTGAAGCGCAATGGTAGGTGTCATGGCTACCATATCCTTCAACTTATTCAGATCCTTATGCTTCATTCGACCTGGGACCATGGTTTCCTTTTCTGTGGGGATGTGCATGCCATACATAGCCAACGCTTCTCTTACCAGATTGAGGGTCAACTTGAATCTTTTGAGCTCATTACCCGGCAACAGTGATGGCAACACAAAGGTGCTGTCGCCGCCCTTGACTCTGCTTGGCGTGATTGTACTGATCATATATGAACATCGTAAAAAATCCGGCTTTGGTATGTGGGTCCTGAAATAACTTTCCACACCTGCTTTGACCCAAACTGATCTCATGACTTCAGCATTTTGGTAGCTTTCAAATTCGCGTGTGAAAAAGTGGTATCGACCCCATTTGCCATTGAACTCCAATTCTGCTTCCCAGAAGTAGGTTCCATCGCCCAGTGGTCCAGCGACATCACTGAACCAATGCGCATGCTTACCTACTTGAGAAGTGTGTCCTTGAGGAGGATCCTGGATGGGGAGCACATGCACTTCTTGAAGCTCTTGCGGTCTTGCAGTGAGACGTGGCTCAAGGAGAAGTGTTTCTATGTCCACGATTTGGGGACCAGATCCGACTTGAGAGCTGGTACCTGCTTCTGCCATGGCCCTGTTTGCGGATTGTTTCTGTGAGAATATAGAATCAAGTGTTAACATTGTAATGGACAAAATAAATCCGTTGTTGTCCCCGTTACAACATTAACCTAAGGTAGAGGGTGAGTTAGTGGGTAGTAAGTGTATGAAGACAGTGTGTGTAGTTAGTGATTGTGTTGTCCTAGGAAACTATTGCAGTTAGTAAGTGGGTTATGAATTTACACATTGGGGTCGGGGGGTTTATTACAGGCCCTAGGCTGCCAAATGCAGTGAATGGGCTTTGCCTTCGGTTTCGGAGAGTCTCTACAGAGCCTTCTCGGTGTCGTGGTTTGTTGATGAGGCCTTTTTGGGACCCATTTACAATTGATTACATGTACGCTCTTGGGTGTTGGTGTGCACATGAGTGTCGAGAACGAGTGAAATCTGGCAGTATGCGTCGCTGCGTTATGCTGTTTAAGTTGTGGCCTCAGCGTAGCTACTTGTGCCATCAAGCAAGCCTTAGGCACCCAAATTTGTCTTGATTGTGGGCTTGCCTTCATCGACTTCTTGGGCACCCAAATAGATTTTACTTTAGCAGAAGAATTTCTGAAAGACTTCTTATTAGTGTTGCGTTGTTGGTCACTAATAAGAGGCTTTGCCCTTGTAGTTGACGGTGGTGCAACTGGTCGTTCGCCTCGCCGCACCCATACCTGATCTATTTGCTGGGCTGTTCTGCTGCGCAGGTACTTTTGATCTCTGACATAGGTCGTACCCTGCTTCTTCTGCCTTTGATCCACCTTGGGTTGCTGCCTCTTTCTAGCCTTTGGAAAAGAAGGGAGTTCCTTTGCATTCCTGACTCCTTTTTTGCGAATATCATTCCTCTGCAACACATAGTTTTGGACAAGAACAGCATGGTCATCTTCATGTGTACCCCTGGAAGGACCAGGGGTCTGTGCCTTTCCTAGTTCCTTGAGTGCTCGATTGTCTAATTCTACTGTAACTCGACTATGATTGACCCAAACCTGGAGAAGTCCACTTCTTAGGTTTAGATTGACTGCTTGGTCATAAATCCAATCTTGACCCAGGACAAGAGGCTCAGTGAGATCCTCATCCTGACACACTAGTACTTTAACTGTCATTGCTTCATCATGAATGTAGAGGGGAAGTTCCACCTCGCCCATGCAAGGGGTTTCCACTCCTCCCAATCCTATGAGGTATGCTTCCACAGGTTGGACAGTTAACTGTAACTCTTGACAGTAAGACATTCTAACAGCACTAGTGGCTGCACCTGAGTCAATCAAGGCTCTTACAGTCCTTGCACTTTTTCCTTGTCCGATATCTAGGGTTACGAAAGGACGTCGATCAGTTATCCTAGGTGAGCTGGTTCCTGCGACTTCACACATTGCCACATGATATCCTTGATCTGCATAGTCATTTGTCCTAGGCTGCTCTCTGCCTTGCCTACGTAATTTCATCCTTCTAATGCGTTCTAAAGCTTCTGCCTGAGCTTCTTCTCGCACTCGCTTTTCTTCCTCTTTGCGTTTCTTAGCAGTATTGAGTCGGCTAAGCATTTCTTCTGTGAGGGGTTCCTGGTACAACTTGACTCTGCAACCGCTAATATAATTTGGGAGAACATCACCCTCTAATGTGGCCAATTGTACCGCTCCGCTTGTGGAGATCCTATTGATGATCATAGGTCCGTAGCCTCTCTTTTCTAGCTTCCTCGCGTGTTGTTTGAGTGTATAGACCAAGACTAGATCTCCTGCTTTCAGGCCTTTATCCTTCACATGGGCATCGAAATATGCCTTCTGTCTCTTCTTGGCGGCATATATTCCCGCAGCGGCTCTTAGTCTTGTTTCCCCTAATCGTTCAAGGTCAAAGATCCTAGAGGAGAGTTCGTGACCTGTCCATTCGTGTTCTTGTGCTACTCTCAATGTAGGGATTAGGAAGTCCAAGGGTAGCACAGCGTTTTGGCCGAATACCATCTGAAAGGGGGTGGCTTGGAGTACCGTTTTGTAGGCAACTCGGTATGCCCACACAGCATGGTGTAGCTGTTTGTCCCAATCAGAGCGTTTAGTGTTCACTAATTTCGTCAGTACATTGCATAAAATCTTATTAGTGCTCTCAGCTTGTCCATTAGCTTGAGGGTGATAAGGGGCAGATTTCTTGTGTATTACCAAGAATTCTTGGAGTAGATTTTCAATAACTTCATTCAAGAAATGAGTGCCTCTATCACTTACGAGCTCTATAGGTAGTCCATATCTCGTGAATACATTCTCAAACAAGAATTTGGCAGTTGTTTGAGCATCGTTCTTGGTTGTAGCTTTTACCTCTACCCACTTGGTGAGATAATCTGTTGCCACAATGATGTATTCCGCATGAGAACCCTTAGCTGGGGGGTTAATAGGACCTACGAAGTCTATTCCCCACTTAGAGAATGCACGTCCACCCATCATAGGTTTCAGTGGCATCTCATCTTTGCGTATAGGATACTGAGTCCTCTGACATACATCACACCGTTTCACATAGGTATGTGCATCCATGTGAAGTGTAGGCCACCAAAAGCCCGCAAATAGTATTGCCTTGATTACCCGATCTGGTCCAAAATGTCCTCCTGCTACACCTTGGTGAGCAGTTTCTAAGATCTTCAGATACTCACTTTCATGGACACACAGTCTCAGGTAACCATCCTTACCGCGCTTATATAGATTATCACCTATGAGTGAATAATCGAGGGCTTCTTGTTCTAAACTCCTTTTCCTAGCTAGAGTCATGTCTGGGGGGAATGTGTTTGTCCGCAAGAATGATACTAGAGGTTCACTCCAATCTGGCACAATGGATACTTGATAGAGAGTGGCATGTTCCACAGGTGGTTTAGTGCAACAGATTGGGCATTCTTTGCACAACTTTTGGACATCCGCTTCCATAGTTGGCCAGTGCACTCCGAATCTCTTTAGAGTTTGCAACGTTCGTTGCTTCGAATGGTGTTGCTCTAACGCACCTACATGTGCTAATTGCAACCATTTAGCGTACTCATCCTCTTCTACGCAACAAGCCAAGATCCCTTGATCTGTGTGCTTGTACATGCTGCCTGCCATGATATGGTACTTTTGGGCTTTTACGATCTCTCTATTCCGTGTGTTTACCACTGGATGGTTGGGCCCGTATGTCAATACTGGTACCAATGGCTTAGCCCACTGCGGTACAACTTCCAGATTAAACAAGTAAGCATCAGGAAGGTCATCAGATACTCCTTGTGGGGCTTCTCCAGATGTGAGCCTAGAGAGATGATCAGCTCTCAAATGAGTCCTACCTTTTCTTACCACAACCTCAAAGTCATATTCCATTAGTAAGAGAAACCATCTTACTAATCTACCTGTATTGCATGGCTTGTTTACTAAGTACAACAATGCCTGATGGTCCGTAAAAAATTTAAACTTATTTGCAAGCAAATAGTGCCTAAATTTCTTGACTGCATATACCATGCCTAATCCTTCTCGCTCTGTAGTGGTGTAATTCCGTTCAGCCGCATTCAATTGTCTACTGGCATAGGCAATTGGAAGATCCATATTACCTTCACCAGTAGGTTGTGCAAGCACACATCCAATAGCGTAATTGGATGCATCAACATGAACATGGAATGGTTTATTCCAATCTGGTGTGGTCAAGATTGGTGCTGAACATAATCTTCGTTTAAGTTCTTGGAAGGAATTCTCACATTCATCCGTCCACTCAAAGTTTGTCAAGAGTCCATACATGGGCTTTGCGATGACAGCATACATGTGGATGAAACGTCGGTAATACCCACAATGCCCCATGAAAGCTTGTACTTCCTTGACATTCTTTGGCCTAGGTAGCTCTGCTATGGCTCGCACTTTCTCTTCGTCAGTAGATATGCCATTCTTTGACACTATGTGTCCTAGAATCTTGCCTTGCCTGACCATAAAAACGCACTTTTCTGGGTTCAGGCAGACTTGGTACTCTCTACATTTGTCAAAGATTTGCCTGAGTTCCGGAATATGGGTTTGTCTAACATTGGAATGAGCGCAAAGGTCATCAACATAGACTTCTAGACTCTTCCTCAGGAACTCCTTGAACACATGGCACATCAGCCTCTGGAAGGTAGCTGGTGCATTGGTAAGCCCAAATGGCATTACTCTAAAAGCAAAAATGCCCCATTCTGTGGCAAAGGCTGTCTTATGCTGATCCTCTGGAGCTATGGCTACTTGATTGTAGCCCGAAAATCCATCAAGGAAGCTGTACACTTCCTTGCCTGCCACTCTTTCTAAGAGATGCTCTGTGATGGGAAGCGGATAGTTATCTCGAATCGTGGCGGCATTAACCTTTTTCAAGTTAATGCACACACGCAGCTTGCCATTCTTCTTGGGCACCACTACGATGGGGGATACCCATTCGGTGTGCTCAATTTCGTAGATAAATCCAGCTTCAACCAATCTATCTATCTCTTCCTTGATCTTAGCAGCATAGTTATCGTTATATGTATAAGGCTTTTGCTTAGAGGGTTTAGCATCTGAGGTCATGGGAATGGTGTGTGAGCATATATCAGGGTCAACACCTTTCAAATCCTTGTAACTCCAAGCGAATACATCTCTGTATTCTCTTAGCAAGGCTATCAATTCGTACTCTTCTTCTTCTGTCAGGTCATGGCCTATATACGTGCATCTCTCCTCTCCTTCTTCTATGGCCACTACTATTTTCTTGGTAGTTTCTTTGTTATCATAGGCCTCTCCTGATTGTGCTTCTCGTTTAGGCATTCTTATCATGACTCTCCTGTCATCTATCTCGTATTTCTTAAAATTTTCTGGGACCTCAAACAAAGATTCTTCCTCTTCTGGTAAGGCTTCTCTCTTCTTTCGTTTCTTTCCTTCTTCCTTAGGGGTCACATGTGTTGCTAATCTTACGTCATTTGTCAGCTCTCCATGCCTCTGGGTTTGAAATTCTACCTCATGGAAGTATTCTTCATCTGATGCAAATGGTGGGTCCATAATGATTGACTCTAGATCGGAGTCACTTGCATCCTCAAATGCATCAGGGCTAGGTTCGCATTCTTCTAGAACTGCCTCTCCCATGATTGGCTCTATGGAGAAGACTGAGATATCATAGCCATCCTCATCACAGTGAGGTGTCCATTGTTCTTCGTTGATGGCCACGTCCATCGTTGCTAAGATCTCTGCCCAACCGTGAGGTTCAAATTCTTCGTCTGGAAAAACTACAGGTGCATAGGCTGGGTCTTGAATGGGTCTATGAGTTTCGTTCGCACCTACCTCTCTGGCTTTCTCTCTCTTCTCTTCTTCTACTGCTACCTTGCACATCCATAAGTGAGTATCTTCATGCATCCATGAGGATCCAGATCCTATGGAATGCACCGATTCTGTGTCATCTTTGGCTCTATGGATGGGATTCCATTGGATAGGAGGGACATCTCTGTGAGAATAATCTTTGAGATTGACTTTGGTCGTAACACCCAAGTGTTGCAAATACAAGGAGTTGGTTCCCCAATCCTGTACCACTTGCAATTGTCGCATAAATGGCCTTCCCAAAATCATCTCATAGGCATGATTTTTATTGAAGTCACATATAGCAAAGCTATGCTCAAACTCAACACCACAAGTGGTGAGAGTTATTCCTTCTAGCAATCCTAGGGGTCTCTCTATGTGGCCATCGGCCATCTGCAATTTCATTCTCGTCGGCCTGAGTGCTGGCTTGCCCCAACGCTTCCATAAGGAGGTGGTGGCAATTGCAACTCCTGCACCTGAGTCCAAAATTGCCTTCGTGGTGTAGTCCTGATAGGTGATGGGAAGGTAGGTGTTCCCTTCTTCACCTTCACACATATCTCCTATCTTATCCAAGGGAATTTCCGGTACTGTCCTATGGGATCCTACCCGGGAACGAGGTTTTGCAGTTTCTGGTACTTGTTTGGCTACATGTTTCCATAATTCAGGTCTAACCTTGAGTAGCTCTTCTAACTTGAGATTACACTGCACATTAGTGTTCTTCACTACCTCTGTGTTCCTAGGAATGACTGAGTCGTCGTTCCTTACCATGACTGTGGGTGCTCTCATACATGTGGACTTTGCTTCCCATGGGCCTGTGAAGTGGGGTAGCTCTTGTATGGAATTAGACTCAAAGTCTAATCTCTCGTGAGACTGAACACTCTCATGCTCCCCGTAAATGGATGGGATGTCTTGTGGGAATTGGTCGTGTGCATCGTCCACAAGTTCAAAAGGAGGGGCGACCTCACTTTCGTTATCCCATTTATCTTCTTGAATCTCTCGTAGGAAGTCTGGTGCAAACCGATTCATAGAAGAAGAAGTGTCTGGCTCCGTAGAATTGGGTACATATGCTACCTGGGAAGGAGGGCTTATTCTATCGTTGGCTCTTTCCTCGTTCTCATAGATAGCTGGAGCACAAGCTTCTTGGGGAGGATTACTTATGCTATTACTTTTCCTCACAGGCTCATACGCTCTCTGGGAAGGAATGTGGGTTACCTGTGGAGGTACATATGCTTTCGAGGGGGGCTCCTGTGACCTTTGGGGAGGAAGATAGGCTCCTTGAGGAGGCACATGGACTTTCTGAAGAGGCTGGCTTACCCGTTCTCTTGCCCTTTCCTTTCTTTGAGGGGTCGGTTCCTTTTCTGGCTGTGCTATTGGACTCTCTATTCTTTCTAAGGAGGGGAAGTTGTCCGGTTTAGGGGCATTGGCTGCATAAACTTCCGATGGGGAATGGCTTAGGTTTTTGCTTGCTTTTTCTTTCTCCTGATTTTTTTCTTCCTTGTCAGATCTGGCGATTATCCTCTCTAACTTTTCTAGGAATCCATCCAAGTGTAATTGCGTCTTGGCTGAGCCCGAGTAATTGAAAAGGCGACTGGCTTCAAACATAGTCTGAGCCAATGCGACCATTTTCGCGCATAGTTTGGTTCTTTCCATCTCTAGGTCAGCTCTAGGATAGCACTTGTCATGATCCGTGACGTTTGGCCCTTCTTGGATTCTGGCCTGATATGCTTTAAGCATCATGTTTAGGTCTTCAGGAGTGGGATCTGCTAGGACTGATCCTACTCTAGGGGGTGGTGGGATTTGATGAGGCGGTGGGGAAGGTGGTGAGTCGGATGGAGATGGGAGTGGTGGAGGCGGGGTGAAGTGAGAGGGAGTTTGAGCTGTGAGTTCAGTTATCCTCGCTTTGGTTTCTCTTATGCTTTCCTCAAGCTCACTCATCTTTTTAGCCCATTGTCTTTTCATTCTTTCCCGACTATCTTTCCATGCTCTAGTCCTTTTCTTTGTTATGCTCTCGGTTTCACTAGTCTCTGAGTTCTTATCCTGGTTTGTCTCTTGGTTTTGCTGCAAAGCCTGAGCTCTAGTGACTACCTGCACTGGTGCAGTGGACGTGACGCTTCCTGAGGAATCTACAACCAAACCAATCACATTGATCGGAGTGATTTTTGGCATATTATTGGGGTTCTTTGGGCAATCTCGTAAAAGATGCTCTTTTCCACAATCTTGGCAAAAACCTTGGATAGTCACTGACTGGGGTTGTGTAGGTGGGGGCCAGGGACAATCACGAATGAGATGATCTCCCTGGCATCTGTAGCACGGTCCTCTTGGAAATGGAGGTCTTACTTGCTTAGGCTGAGGCCTGGGGTTGGGGTTTGCATACATGACGTTCGTGTAATCTGACTCCCAACTAGGTTCACTTGGTTCCTCACTATAGTAAGACTCACCATGTTCTGGAGTCTGCATGTAGTAAGCCTGGGGACTATCGACATGTGTAGAATCAAAGCTATGGTCACTTGGGTCATTTTCCGAGATCAATGGGGTTACTGGTACTATGGCCCTGTTCAGGTTTTCTTCTGCAACAGCATACTTAACTGGAATCACGTTAGCGGGGTTTGGGGGCTGTTGAGCTAGTACCGGTTGGGGTCTCTGTTGGGCCTGATATTGTGGTTGGTAGGCTTGTTGGGGTCTAGCATATTGTGGTGGTGGATTTTGGTTTTGGTATCTGCCTTGTTGGTAGGGTTGCGGGTAGGGTTGCCTAACAGTCTGCTTGTTGTATGGGCAGTCTTGCGCGGTGTGGTTGGTGTATCTCCGTTCTATGGTGCAGTACTGGCTACTAGGGTTAACTTGGGGTTGGGCCATAATGGGACACACATTTGCCATGTGGTCGCCACCGCAAGTATAGCATCTTTTCACAGGGGCAAACCTTGGGATTTGTTTGCTAGTCACACCTAATTTCTGAGCTACCTTTTCGGCAAGTTCCTCAATTGATGTGGACTGCGAGGAAGAGTGACTAGATGCACTATCTGAATCTTTGTAGATTTTGGAAAGCTCTAGTTCTTCCCCTAGGTTATCTTCAATGTCAATGCACATGCGTACACACTCTTCTATAGTCCTAGGGTCCTTCAGATACACGTAAGATCTCAATTTCGTACTCAGCAGTCCATCAAGGAATAAGGCTACTTGTTTAGCAGATGTAGGTAACTCCGAAATAGGGCACCTTTCCAGATATTGTCTGAATCTTCTCCCTGCAAGTCTCACGGTCTCTTGAGGAGTTTGCTTGAAGCTATGAATCAATGATGAGGTATTGTGTCTTATGCCGCTCTTAGAGAACTCTGTTATGAATGCCTCTAGGAGTTGGTCTATGCTCCTGAACTGACGCTCATCTAATGGCTGAAACCATGTAAGTGCTGTATTCCTAAGGGTTAGACCGAAGGCATTGTACTGCGTGAACAGATCTTCCACTTGTTCAGCTCTCAAGACTTGCTTGAACTCCGCCACATGATCATAGGGATCTCCTGTGCCGTCAAAGTAATTCTTCATGGACTTAACTAGCTGGGTGGGTCTCAAAGTTCTTGTGTGCTCTCTAGGTCTCGGCAGAGGGAATCCATCCACATTTCTTTGGTTCCTGTGGGCTCTATGCATCTCAGGAGGTTCTACCCTATTCGTCTCCGTTCTCGTTCTTTCTCTGCCTACAGGGTTGGCAAAGCTTACTTCCGGTCTATCTCGACTTCTGTCTCTTTGCGTACCATGAGCTTGGGAAGTTCCAGCCCCAGGGTGACCATAGGATACATTTGATCTTGGTTGGGGGAAAATAAATTCACCCTTCCAAGTATAGGCATGCCTATCATTTTCTGTCACCACAAAGATCCGTTCTGAAGCATGATCTAAGTAGGTCACTCTGCCTGGGCTATCCGGATCCTTAAGCTCATAGATCATGATATTTCCTATGTCTGTTGGCTGATTAGACTTATACCTCCAAAAGGCTTCATCAGTTTCTCGATTGAGGAGCAACTCTATGCTCTTGTTGTCTTGGGGTACCCACTCAGGTGTGATAATCCTAGTGAGAACTGATTTACCTCGAGGGGTTCTAGGTTCCGCACCCATGTTCCCTTGTTCTAGGTCACCTAAATCCGCTTCTGAGATTACATTCCCGAAGTCATCTGTCCTATCAGGGTGACTAGTGACAACATATATAGTTCCTTCCTTGTCCAGGTATGCACCATTTTCAAACTTGACAGCTGGGTGTTCTAGTCCTATGGATTGGTCAGGGTTTTTAATCTGGACCACAGATCTTCCTAGGCCATCCTCATAGATGCTCGCACCTAATCGGTTGGTCCTAAGGTATTCCAGCTGTGTTTTGTAAGGGCCTTCTACCCTGTACAAATAAGGCACTCCTGAACTTCCCGCAGGTCTGTCCATGCCCTGAGACATTTCTGACTCACTGGTCTCAGAGCTAGGGTAGTACGAGTGGTGGCTCAACTGCTGGGCCCAAGACCTTGCAGTATGATTGACACTAGCCTCTGAAGACCTAAGGCTTTGTCTTTCCCTTGCTAAATGTCGTCCTGATTGAAGGTTCATATGCCTAACTGATTATCCCAATGTTTTCCAGAGTACAACCTCGTTGCCAGTCAATTGGTACCAGTCACTTGATTCTTTTTAGTTAATTATTGTGTTTATGGTCTTGTCTGATATCACGTCGTCAGGAACACTTGAATGTTCTTCGTACTTTTGGTTGATCGTTCCACGTTAGGTTCTTTTTCTTTAGGTTATCGACAGTACAGAGATTATGTTTTTAACTTGAACTTGAGTTTTTAGGTAGTCTTCAACTCGATAGCTGCCTATCGTTGCCCTGACTTACTCCTATCTCTACTCGTTCTTAGCTTGAGCTAGGAAATGACAGAGGGAGTTGAGAATAATCCAACCTTACTTGTTGATTCCTTGCTTTATGGTGCTCAAGAATCCGGTTCTCAAGCTTGCAAAGAAACCTTGCTTTGTACGCTCTCAGTTGCTCTCAATGGACCTATAAAAGTCCCACGGTTAGCTCAATGCTTAGATTCAAGGACACAACCCACAACTTTCATTCATGTAACATATACACATGTTTGCATTGTGACTTTTTAGGAAAATAATTCTAAAGGCCCCTGACTTTGAGCCCCCTGGGTATGGTCAACTTCAAAATACCCTCTCTGAAAATCAATGCATTATCTTTATAAAAAACAGTTGAGGGCGTGTAGTATATGCCACGAGCTTTCCAACAAGCCCAAGAGCTCAAAAATTGGATTTCGTATGAAAAGGTTAGGACTGTTCAGGGTTTAGGGAGTTAAATCAGGGTTCAATACAAGCTAACAGTCGAACAGGAATACTCGAGTAGCTTGTGGCACGGCCTAACAATGCAATACTACACCCTAGAGTTTGTCCCACACTTAAACACAATTTAGACCAATCACTTTGCCTTAAAAATTTGACCTAATTTGCCCTTCTAACGCGTTCGCAAAGTCTGTCGGTCGCGATTGACAGGTCAGTCGCGATCGACGTGTCGATCGCGATTGACAGGTCCGTCGTGGCTGTCAGTCGCGATTGACTGGTCAGTCGCGATTGACAAGGGTTGCGAAAAGTCAATCAATCGTGGTCAAAGCGTCGTTGACTCTGTCGGTCGCTGTTGGAAGCAGCAGTCAGAGGCACAGACGCCACGGAAGCATGTGAAGACGAAGCAGGGAGCCAGTCGGACCATTTTTTCAAAACAATTATAATTTTATTACTTCTTCAAACATCCAACAGTGATTTTCATCACTCTTGTAACATATGTAATATAGACAAAACCCCATTTTTGTAATCCATAGCTCCATTTTGTGCAAGCCGAGGAGTCCTCGAGCTTGAGGAGCTTAGGTAGAATACTCGTACCAAATTTCGTTATTTTTAGACATCGTTTACCCTCCCAAATAGCCTCTAGGACCTAATTTTTAACTAGGCCGGTCACTAGATGTGAAACCGGTCAAAACTAGTCTAGAAACTATAAGAAGAGCTAGAGAGCTCATTTTTGAGGTTGGTTCATTGTAGCTTGTTGGAGATTAGAGTTCTTTTGAGCTTGTAAGAGTATTCTTGAGTAATAGAGCTAAATACCACCTTCCATTGTGTCTTGCTTGTCTCTTCATTGTGTGTGTGTATGTGTGTGTGCATCTTTGTGCTTCTCACCTTCACTCTCACATCTTCTCACAATCACGATCTTCATATCACTCCTACCTCTCCCTCGGATTGACATTAAGGAGGTGAAGCTTCTTAACGTGGTTCTCACCATTGTGCTAGAGCAACACCAAATTTGGCGCCGTTGCCGGGGATCGAGTCTAGGACGAATGTGTGATGGTAAGAGTATAGCAAGAAGAGGCGTTGGAAGGTAAAAATTTCAGTTTTTGTTGTTGTTTTTACTTAATTTTTAGTGTTTTCCACTTTCCCCACACTCCATCTTCATCATCGCATCATCATCTCCACTTCCAAAAAAATCAGAAAATTCACCATATCCACCCATTCACCTCATTTCCCCTCATTTGTGCGTGCGAGAGAACGAGAGAGAGTTTTTGCGCTTGTATGCACTTGTGTTTTCTTGAGTTTTCTTGCAGGTACAGAGCTTCAGAGCATCAGGAAAGCTTCCAAAAGGTAAAAATTTCAGTTTCTGTCAGAAATTTCCGACTGTGTTGGACCATCGCGATGGTCCGCCAAGTTCGGAATTTGGAGAAGGCGACCACACCAGCGTGAAGAGCACACCTGCGCCACTAGGAATCCATACTCGCATCCCAAAAATTCGTCATTTGGTGGACCATCGCGATTGGCTCGGACCATCGCGATTGTGTCGCACCATCGCGATAGGCTCACGCCATCGCGACGGCTCGGCCGGACCATCGCGACGGTTCGTTTTTTCGGACCATCGCGACGGTTCACTTGAGCCATCGCGACGGTCCACTTGGACCATCGCGACGGTTCAGCTGAGCTCGGACCATCGCGATTGGCCTATGCCATCGCCACGACAGTGCCACGTGCAACGTTGAACCATCGCGACGGTTCGTTTTTTCGGACCATCGCGACAGCCCAAAATCGGACCATCGCGATTGGCTCAAGCCATCGCATCGCGGACCATCGCGACGGTTCACTTCGGACCATCGCGATTGTCCACCGTTGACCGTTGACCGCGCCATCGCGATTGTCCGCCCGATCACGCCATCGCGACGGTTCATTTTTTGGACCATCGCGACGGTTCGACCTCACGCCATCGCGATCGTTCACTTCGAGCCATCGCGACGGTTCGCCTTTTCGGGCCATCGCGATTGTCCAAATCCCACGCCATCGCGACGGTCCACTTTTTTGCGCCATCGCGATTGTCCAACTTTGACCGCTGACCCGCGCCATCGCGATTGTTCGTTTTTTCGGACCATCGCGACGGTCCCAGACCATCGCGATTGCCCACCCCCATCGCAAATTTTGGACTTCAATTTTTGACCAAATTTGAGGGAATTTTTGGAAAATTTTTGGACCATTAGACTCATAGGAGACCCCTTAGCTCATATTTGAAGGAAAATTTGATTGTCAGTTTTTACCCCCCGGGGCCTGAACGCGTGTAACTTTCTCATCCGAAGTCCGTTTTTTGAGCTTAATAGCTCGTTAGAAAGCTCGTGACGAGTACTACGTGACCTCAACTGTTTTTTTCATAAAGTATACGTCTATTTTTGGATAGGCTAATTTGAGGTTCACCTAGTCTGGGACTAGGAAGTCAGGGGGCACATATTGAAAATTTGAGCTAAAAAGGTGTATATACTCAAGTGTTTAATCATCTTGTGAATTGGTCTAACATTGGAATTTTCCAGGTCTAGCAAGGGAAATCCAAGGCAAGCAAGCAAGGTAGTGAAGACAGCAGAGCTTGGGAAGCACGGCTTCTTGGGCAACAGGACATCAGAGCAACCGGAAAAGCCGACTCGAGGTTGGAAGATTACTCAACCCCCTCAGTCAATTTTTAGCTTAGGTTAAACGGTAGTTGTGGATTAACGACGATAGGAACGCCTCAAGTTCAAGATACCTAATTCTTTCAAGTTTAAGACTTAAAGTAGAGGTGTGTGTGACGCGAAAACCTAAAGAAAAGAACATAAGTCTGACGAAACGAAAACTTAAAATCGTCACGAAAGTCGAATTCCTGACGCATAAATTAAGACAAGAATCCAAAGAAAAATTAAAAGGAACCCAGAATTAATCACAAAGAACCATTGACGATCTAAGTGTGTAATTGAGTGAGCAAGGAAGAAAATTAATGAACCTTAGATCGGGCAAACATATAGGTAAGTCGGATAGAAGAAGCCTTAGATCATCAGAGGCGAGTGTAAGAACCACCGCACGATCTTGGGCTCAGCAATTGAATAATAGTTATCCCTACGAGAGCTCAGAAACTAGCGAATCAGAAATGGCATTTAGCACAGACAGACCAACAGGAGGGTCTAATGTAGCATACTTAGAAAAACCTGAAGGACCCTATAGAACGCAGTTAGAGTTTCTCCGAACCAACCGATTAGGTGCTCGCATCTATGAGGATGGTTTGCAGAGGCAAGTGGTGCAACTGCACAACCCTGATCAACCCATTGGATTGGAAAGACCAGTGGTGAAGTTTGAGAGAGACGCGTACATAGACAAAGAAGGAACCATGTATATCTTGAGTACGCAGCCAAACGATACTAATGAGTTTGGCACAATCCAATTAGAGACAGAAGGGAAATTTCAAGGAAAAGAACCGTTAGAAGAACCTAGAACACCGAGAGGGAAATCCGTATTAACAAGAGTAATCATCCCAGAGTGGATCCCTCAAGATAACAGGAGCACAGAGTTGTTCATAAATAAAGAGACAGATGAAGCCTTTTGGAGGTACAGAAAGGAAAACCCCAGTGAGGTAGGCATCATTACAATCTATGAATTCAAGGACCCAGATACACCGGGAAAGGTTGTATACCTGGATGAGACTTCAGAAAGAGTCTTTGTGGTGCCTGAACGCGCTAAAAACACCTACACTTGGAGAGGTGAATTGATATTCCCTCCACCTAGAACAAACGTGAATACAAATCAACAAGGGGCAGGAACATCCTCAGCCCATGGAAATCACGAGAGACCGGAAGTAAGCTTCATTCACCCCATAGGGAGAGACAGAACAACCACGAACACTAATAAGACGGATAGACAAAGAGAACAGGGAATACCAGGTGGTAGAGATGATTTTCCTCTACCTAGACCACGTGAACACGCAAGAGTATTGAGGCCCACGCAATTAGTAAAATCAATGAAGAACTACTTTGATGGGACAGGAGATCCCTATGACCATGTCGCAGAATTCAAGCAAGTACTAAGAGCAGAACAAGTCGAGGACATGTTCACGCAGTACAACGCATTTGGACTAACGTTAAAGAATACAGCTTTAACTTGGTTCCAACCATTGCAACAAAGGAAATTTAGAGACATCCATCACTTTTTAGAGTCATTCATTACTGAATTCTCTAAAAGTGGGGTTAGACATGACACGTCTTCGTTGATTCATAGTTTTAAACAAACCCCTCAGGAAACAGTAAGACTGGCAGGTCGTAGGTTCAGACAATATGTTGAGCGATGTCCAATGCAAGAGCTACCCTCACAAGCCAAACAAGTATCACTGTTCCTAGATGGTTTGTTGAGCGCTAAACTACGCTCTTATGTGTACCTAAAAGAACCCAGAACGCTAGAGGAGTGTGTAAGAATATGTATAGACATCGAGGACAACCTAGGAGATGAATTAGAACTCTCAAAGGTCTATAAGGACTCAGATTGTTCTTCTCTAGCATCCACAAAATTGTCTAATTCGATAGAAGACTTAGCAGAAAAAGTGGCCCAAAAACTAGGAGTTTCTAGCAAACAGGTGCCCAAGCTACCTACAAATGTACGTTGTTACACTTGTGGTGGAAATCATTTGGCAAACATGTGCCCCAATGCACCTCAACCTCACGCCAACCCTAGTGGCCAATATTGCACAATTGAGAGAAGATACACGAATCATACGGCTCAGGACTGCCCATACAATAAACAAACTGTGAGACAGAACTACCCACAAACATACCAGCAGCCAGGTAGGTATCAAGGCCAATACAATGCTCAGCCTTATTACTATAGGCCTCCCCAGAACTACCCATACCAGGCTCAACAGAGACCTCAACCCGTCTTAGCTCAGCAGCCACCCCCCCCAGCGAATGTCATCCCAGTCAAATACGCTGCTGCAGAAGAGAACCTAAGTAGGGCCTTAGTGCCTTCTTCACCCCTGATCACCGAAAGTGACCCGAACTCAAACAGTTTTGACTCTACTCATGTAACGAGTCCACCCGCCTATTACACGGAGTCACCAGAGCATGGGGAGACATATCATTATGATAGTCCACCAATGGAACCTAGTTGGGAGCCAGATTATACTAATGTGATGTATGCAAACCCAAACCCACGGCCCCAATTGAGACAACAGAGACCACAGGGCCCTAGAGGACCATGCTTTAGGTGCCAAGGAGATCATTTCATTAAGGATTGCCCACATCCCCCAATAGCAAGGCAATCACAGTACTACAGCATTCAAGGCTTTTGCGCCGATTGTGGCAAAGAACACATAATCAAAGATTGTCCTAAGAACCCAGTTAACTCTTCGAATGTGACATCGATCAACGTGATAGGTATTGTAAACAACGCAGATGGATCCAACCCTACGTACGTGCCTATCCAAGCTATAACCAGAGCCCAGGCGCTCTTACAAAACCAACAGCTTAATCATGAGAAAATAGCCGAAACTAGTGAAGTTGCGGAATCAAGTAGTAAGAAGACGAAATCTTGGAAAGATTCCAGAGAAAGGTTGAAGAGAAAATGGAGTAAAAAGATAAGTGAGTTGGAAGGAAGTCTAAGAGAATCTAGAGCCAAAATACAAGAATTGGCTTCACAAGAATCAAACCAAGAAATCCCAGCTCAGAAATCGGGATCAGTCTTAGCGGAACCCATACCGGAAGATCTAGACATGATGTTTCGTGCATATCAGGCTAGAATAAAAGAGGGACCTCAAGTCACGGAAATGAGTAAAAACTACCCTCGAGCTGACCTAGAGATTGAGAGAACTAAACTTTGCATGAAGATGGTAGAGTTAGCACAAGCCTTGTTCGAAGCCTCTCGATATCTTAATTGGAACAACATGGCAAAACCAGAACTACACTTTCAAGGACTAATGGAGAGGCTAGAACACTTGATTGAAAGCAAAGAGAAAAAGGATCAGCATAGGAACCCTATCATCCCAGAGACACCGAAAAGGAATCCACCATCCCTGTCTCAAGTACCCAATACAGAGAGTCAAGATAACCTATCTTCCATACATAAGTACTCACATGAATTTTTGAGAGAAATCCAAGAAGAGAAATGGAGAAAAGAACAAGGAACTCATCCTCCTATTCAAGAAATAGACGACTTGCAGGAACAATTTCCCCAAGACATCCCCTCGATATATGAGGAGGTAGAGGTGGAACAACTGAGTGAACCCACAGGATTCGAGTCTAATTCTCTACAAGAATTACCTCAGTTCACAGGGCCTTGGGAAGCTAAGTCTATTAGTATGAGAGCACCCACGATAATAGTGAGGAATGAAGAATCAGTGATCCCTAGAAATACGGAAGTGATCAAGAATACCAAAGTACAATGTAATCTCACTCTAGAGGAACTGTTAAAGGTAAAACCAGAATTGTGGAAGCACGTAGCAAATCAATTCCCTGAGCTAGCTACCACACCCTCTCAGATAGGATCACATAAGAAGGTACCAGAGATACCCGTGGAAAAGATTGGAGACATAAGCGAAGGAGAGGAAGGTAACACATATCTTCCAATAACCCATCAGGGCTACACCACGAAAGCCATCTTAGATTCAGGAGCCGGGGTAGCTATCGCTACTACCGCCTTATGGAAACGTTGGGGTAAGCCAGCACTCAGACCCACCAGGATGAAGCTACAAATGGCCGATGGACACATAGAAAAACCGTTAGGCTTACTAGAAGGCATATCTCTCACCACTTGTGGTGTAGAATTTGAGCATACTTTCGCCATTTGTGACTTTGCTAAAAATCATGCGTATGAGATGATATTGGGACGACCATTCATGCGTCAGTTGCAAATCGTACAAGATTGGGGAACTAATTCTTTGTACTTGCAACATTTAGGAGTGACTACTAAAGTCAATCTTAAAGACTATTCACACAGAGATGTACCCCCAATACAATGGAATACCATCCATAAGACACCAGTAGAGACGGAATCTGTGCACTCATTAGAATCAGATCCTTCTTGGTTGCATGAGGATACCCATTTATGGATGTGTAAAGTAGCCAAACAAGAGGAAGAACGATTAGAAGCAAGGACCTTAGGTGCGGAACAACATTCACGAACCCTTCAAGATCCAGCCTATGCACCTGTAGTATTCCCTGACGAGGAGTTTGAACCCCATGGTTGGGCAGAAATACTAGCAACCATGGATGTAGCCATCAATGAAGAACAATGGACACCCCACTGTGACGAGGATGGCTATGACATTTCAGTTTTTACGATAGAGCCAATCATGTGCGATGCAATTTTAGAAGAGTGCGAACCAAACACTGAGGCATTTGAGGATGCAAGCGATTTTGATTTAGAATCAATTATCATGGACCCACCCTTTGCATCAGAGGAAGAATATTTCTACGAAGTAGAGACTCACACTCAGAGACACGAGGAAATTACGAACGAGGTAAGGTTAGCCACGGAAGTGACTGCTAAGAGTGAAGGCAAGAAGAGAAAGAAGAAAGAAACCATGTCAGAAAAAGAAGAATCTTTGTTTGAAGTACCCGAGAATTTCAAGAAATACGAAATCGAAGATAGAAGAATCATGGTACGAATGCCTAATAGAAAAGAGAAAGACGGACAAGTATATGATAACCGGGAGAAAACCAAGAAAGTAATAGTTGCCATAGAAGGAGAAGAAGAAAAATGCACATACATAGGGCATGATTTGACGACTAAAGAAGAAGAAGAGTTAGTTGCCCTATTGCGCGAATATAGAGATGTTTTTGCTTGGAGTTACAAAGATTTGAAAGGAGTAGACCCAGATATATGTTCGCATAGAATCCCTATGACTCCAGATGCAAAACCGACAAAACAAAAACCTTACACGTATAATGATAACTACGCTGCAAAGATTAAAGAGGAGATAGATCGGTTGATAGAAGCAGGATTCATTTACGAGATTGAGCATACCGAATGGGTATCCCCCATTGTGGTTGTGCCCAAGAAGAATGGAAAATTGTGTGTGTGTATTAACCTTAAAAAAGTTAATGCCGCCACGATTAGAGATAGTTATCCCCTTCCTATCACGGAACACCTATTGGAAAGAGTTGCGGGCAAGGAAGTTTACAGCTTTCTTGATGGATTCTCAGGCTATAACCAAGTAGCCATTGCTCCAGAAGACCAACACAAGACGGCTTTTGCCACAGAATGGGGCATATTTGCATTTCGTGTAATGCCATTTGGCTTGACAAATGCACCCGCTACTTTCCAGCGACTCATGTGTCATGTTTTTAAGGAATTCTTACGCAAGAGCTTGGAAGTTTACGTCGATGACTTATGTGCTCATTCAATTGTAAGGCAGACACATATCCCAGAGTTAAGACAAATATTTGACAAATGTCGAGAATATCAGGTTTGTTTGAACCCAGAAAAATGCGTTTTCATGGTCAGACAAGGCAAAATTCTAGGACACATTGTGTCAAAAAATGGAATCTCTACGGACGAGGAAAAGGTGAAGGTAATCGCAGAATTACCCAGACCAACTAACGTGAAAGAGGTACAGGCATTTATGGGCCATTGCGGTTATTATAGGAGATTCATACACATGTATGCAATCATAGCCAAGCCTCTGTACTCTCTTTTGACCAATTTTGAGTGGACAGATGAATGCGAAAATTCATTCAATGAACTCAAACGACGCTTGTGCTCAGCACCCATATTGACTACCCCAGATTGGAGTAAGCCATTCCATGTACATGTGGATGCATCCAATTATGCCATAGGATGTGTGTTAGCACAACCCACGAATGAAGGTAACATAGATCTCCCCATAGCTTATGCTAGCAGACAACTGAACGCAGCAGAAAGAAATTACACCACGACGGAAAGAGAAGGATTAGGGATGATCTACGCAGTAAAGAAATTCAGGCACTACTTGTTGGCCAACAAGTTCAAGTTCTTTACGGATCATCAAGCCCTCCTATATTTAGTCAACAAACCATGTAACACAGGACGATTGATACGTTGGTTTCTATTACTCATGGAGTATGATTTTGAAGTGGTAGTTAGGAAAGGAAAGACGCATCTTAGAGCTGACCACCTCTCAAGATTAACCTCAGGAGAAGCCCCTCAAGGAGTAGCGGATGATCTACCAGATGCATACTTGTTTAACTTGGAGATAGCACCAGAATGGGCTAAACCGTTAGTCCCTATTCTGACATACGGACCCAAGAGTCCTAGGATAAAGATCAAAGAAGGAGAGATTATCAAATCCCAGAGATATCAAATAATGGCAGGAAGCATATATAAACAAGATAATCAAAAGATTCTTGCTTGTTGTGTAGATGAATCAGAACATGCGAATTGGTTGCAATTAGCACACGTAGGTGCACTAACGCAACATCATTCAAAACATAGAACACTACAGACTCTGCATAGATTAGGAGTATATTGGCCTACGATGGAAGCAGATGTCCACAAGTTGTGTAAAGAATGTCAAGTGTGTTGTGAAAGACCACCGGTAGAGCATGCGACATTGTATCATGTGTCTCTCACACCAGACTGGAGTGAACCTTTAGTGACTTACTTGAGGACGAATACATTCCCTCAAGGAATGACCTTAGCTCGACAACGCAGTCTAGAGCAGGAAGCTCAAGACTATTCACTTATTGGCGATAATCTATACAAAAGAGGACGAGATGGATATCTAAGACAATGTGTTCATGAGAGCGATTATCTGAGAATACTAGAGACTGCACACCAAGGTGTTGCAGGAGGTCATTTTGGACCAGATAGGATAATCAAAGCCATCCTCTTTGCAGGATTATGGTGGCCCACTCTTCACATGGATGCACATACCTATGTAAAGAGATGTGATGTGTGCCAAAGAACTCAGTTTCCTACTCGCAGAGATGAAATGCCATTGAAACCCATGATGGGCGGACGTGCATTTTCTAAGTGGGGTATAGACTTTGTAGGACCCATTAACCCCCCTGCAAAAGGTACACATGCGGAATACATTATTGTTGCCACAGATTATTTAACCAAATGGGTAGAGGCAAAGGCTACGAAAAAGAATGATGCACACACGACTGCAAAATTCTTATTTGAAAATGTCTTTACAAGATATGGATTGCCTATAGAGTTAGTGAGCGATCGAGGCACTCACTTTCTAAACCAAGTCATTGAATATTTGTTACAGGATTTTATGGTGATTCATAAGAAATCTGCACCATATCATCCTCAGGCCAATGGTCAGGCTGAAAGCACTAACAAGATACTTTGTACCGTGCTGACGAAACTCGTGAACAATAAACGTTCAGATTGGGACAAACAGCTACACCACGCTGTTTGGGCATATCGAGTGGCCTACAAGACCGTACTCAATGCAACTCCCTTTCAGATGGTTTTTGGTCAGAATGCAGTGCTTCCTTTGGACTTCTTGATACCGACCCTTAAGGTTGCACAAGAACATGAGTGGACCGGCCATGAGTTATCAGCAAGAATAATGGACTTGGAACGATTAGGAGAAACCAGGCTGAAAGCAGCAGCAGGAATATACGCAGCGAAGAAGCGACAGAAAGCATATTTTGATGCACATGTGAAAGATAAAGGCCTAAAAGAAGGAGATTTAGTTCTAGTGTATACGCTGAAACAGCACGCACGGAAGTTAGAAAAGCGAGGTTATGGACCTATGATCATTAACAGACTTTCGACTAGAGGAGCAGTACAGTTAGCCACCTTAGAAGGAGATATAATGCCTAACTACATTAGTGGCTGTAGAGTCAGGTTATATCAAGAGCCTCTTACTGAGGATATGCTTAGACGACTCACGTTGGCAAAGAAGCGTAAGGAGGAAGAAAATAGAATACGAGCAGAAGCTCAGGCAGAAGCCATAGAACGCATTAAGCGCATGAAGCTAAGAAGACAAGGACTAGGAAGAGAACATTATAACCATCTGGAAACTTCACCCAGATATCCCATGGCCATGTGTCAAGTAAAGTCAACCACTCACCCGAGCATAGTGGATAGGAGACCATTCATTACAGTGAGGCTAGAGCACGGTCACCACAGCCAAGAACTCAGGGCTTTAATTGACTCAGGTGCTGCGACTAGTGCGATTAGATGGTCCCACTATAAGGATTCAGGAATAGAAATGCGGCCAATTGAGGCATACCTCATAGGCCTAGGAGGCTTGGAAACCCCTTGCATGGGTGAGGTGGACCTTCCTATCCTCATTAAGGATATGACCATGACAGCGAAGCTATTAGTGTGCCATGATGACGACCTGATAGAACCCCTAATCCTTGGCCAAGATTGGCTATACGATCACTCAGTGGACCTAAATCTTAGACAAGGCTCCTTACAGATTGGAACCTTAGAGCAGAAGCGAGTGATACCGCTTGACTTCCCTAACCGCACTCCGCTTGACGGTTGTGACCCTAGACCCTACGAAACACATGCGACGGAAGCCCGGAAGATCTTTAATCAGACCAGTCACGTTACGTCTACACCAACCCACCCGGGCTTGGCTATAGACAGTTGTCAGTCAGAAGGCCGACAGAAGATCTTCCCTGGGACTTCCTGCAAACTAGAAGAGACAGTTACCCAACAGCAGGGGCAGAAGGGCACAATCAGAGGTCAGGTGGGTTGCATCAGCGGCCAAATGAGCGCGACACCCTACGGTGCTCATCCTTCCAAGCTTGTTGCGGACTGGCCTAGATTAAAGTTACAAAAGGCATCACTTCCTGATGGGCAGGTCACGCAAGTGTTGGAACTCCCTTCTTTTCCAAAGCAGAGTGTCCATCCGACCTCTCAAATCCAGCAACAACAGAGTCGACCACGACAAAGGAACCCAGACCGATTGCAGTATCAGAGGAAACAACAAGGAAAGCAGTTTAGGCCTCCCAAAGGAAGCGGCACCAGACAAATATGGGTGCCAAAAGGACAAAAAGCACCAAAGAACTCCAACCAAGCAGAGATCAACAAACAAAAGGCAGAACAGAAACAGAATCGACATCCACCATCCCCTCGACCTTCTTCTATAGGTCAGACCATTCGACAAATGTGGATCGCCAAGAAGTACCTTACCCATAGACCCACCCCCACGCAGATTTGGGTACCCAAACCATGTATCATAGCTCAAACCATATGCCATGTAATATATAATCCTCACAAACCTTTTCATCCTTCGATACCACCACACCCGTTACCACCTTTTGCCCCTCAGCAGAAACCCACCACCCATTCAAAAACTCTTAGGAAATGGATACCGAAACGTGTCCACCCGTCTTCCCCTAACCCATTGCCTAACGACCCCCCGACTAACATACAACCTTGTACTCAATTACTAACCTTTCAACCTTGTATAAGTTCACACACCATCATCACACATCACTCGTAATCTCATCAAGAAATGTATGCATGATTAGAACATATAGGTGTCTAGAGACCTGCACTAGTGCTGCAAAAAACATTGCATCCGTCACCTCACAGCACTTGGCTACACGGGTTACGCATCAGTTATGGAAAGGGATTGCGGTCTCACTTTAATGGGATCATGATTAATTTCCATGCTAATGTGTTAATCTTTTGTAGCAGATCTTTCTCACTAGCGCACCAGCCACCATGCAAACTGACGAAGGAACATCAGGAGTAGGCCCCAGTGTAGCAGCAGTACCACTCAACGTGCTACGAGCAGAGTCCCACCCTACTGCTCCACCGCCGGAATTTCAGGGATTTCCAGGGCCCATGCCTATCGATAACCCCCCTATGGGCTACACTGAAAAGATACACAGGAATTCCCATTGGTTTCAGGGCCTGGCAGGACCCCTCGCGGACGCAGACTTTATATTTGAATCCTCTCTGACTTTTGATGACCGCACGTGGGGAAAGTACCAGTTTTTCTCCAGAGAATTCGAAGCCCTACAAAACACCCAAGATTTAACGCATGTTTGGGCTAGAGCCGGTTTCACAGAATATTTCAGTGATCCTCTACCCAAACCAGATTTTTATAGGTGCTATTACTTGATCACTACCTTACTGGCATCAGAGAATAAGGACATCCCAGGAACCTTCATCTTGCCTACCCTAGTGGATGATCCACCTTATAAGAGATTTTATCTCTCTAAGGACCTAATCAGAGCAGCCATCAAGATTCATGGAACCCACACTCCCACAGACAGAGAGAGATTGATTCCCGAACCGATGAAACGTGGGGATGTCACGAAGTGGGAAGAGATTTCGGCCATCACACCTGAGTTGTCAAAGCCATTAAGAATATGCATGCAACATTTTGCCTTTCCAGCTCAGGACAGGTTTACCATGCCACACAAAAGAATATGGTTTGGATTATATTTGGCATGTACGGGACCTCAAACAGTCGATCTAGCAAGCTGGATCATAGATCAGATGTACCTGGCACAGCACAGATGGGAGCGTAAAAAAGTGCTTAACGGGTGTTGTGCACTCACAAGAATTGTGTATATGTGTTTGGCTTATGACTTGCCCATCGAGCGTGCATTAACAGGAGAGGAATTGAAGGCATTCAAGAGCACAGCGAAGAAAGCTAAGAAGCCCAGTAGGACACGGGCTGGTAAGCGCATGCGAGGCACCATCCCTTGCCTCCAAGTGCCAGAATCGCCGTCACCACAACCCTCTCCCGAGCGACCACAGACAGAAGCTGAGCCCACTGTACAACCTATTCGCATACGGTTGTCCAGACCAGTAATTACGGAGGCCACCACGAGTACCGTCGCACCTCAGGCAGCTACCACCACAGAACCCCCAACCATAACCGCAGAAGCTCCCACCACCATTGGTGCGGAAGCGTTTTCTTTCCCTATCCCACATATGGAAACCGACCCCATAAACACGACATTTGATTTTGAGATGCCTGATGCATTCTCAAACGAGTTTCAGTATTCAGAAGCACCCCTGTTCTCCCAGGAATATGAACGTCCCAGCTACCCGACTACGCCGCGAGACTTGCCACGGGGACAAGCTGTGTCGGGCTCTGAAGAAGAAAGAACTGAAACAGACGACGATCAAGGCGACGATGAGGCCAGCCAGGGCTCACAAGAGGAACAGACAGAGGGCCAAGGCCAACAGACTGACACCCACGGCGACACCAGCACATATGAAGATGAAACTTTTGAAGCCGCAGCGTATACATTGGCCATAAAGAAATTATATCGTACCATGGAGAAAGTCTGGGCCCGAAAGAGGTTAACTGAAGAGGAGAGCCAGGCATTAATTGAACAGGAACTCATCTCAGGAGGATTCGAAGACGCCTATATCAGAGGGTTCCGAGAGTTAGTCCAATCAGTTGGCTCCCATGAAGCACTCAGATTTTTACAAAGAAAGCAACTACCACAGTTCGATCCCCGCCGAGTGCGACTACTCTCAAAACCCGGGGAGTATATTCGTGTACCAACAGGACCCCAATCTTCAGCACAAGCCAGGGAGGCACGCCTCGCACCCGAACGTTCAGTAACCGCAGAAACCATTCTTGTAGATTCGCCACCCCGTACCACCATTGTTCATACCACTTCAATCCTCGAAATAACCTCCACCCCTTCGACTCCTCTTTCACCTCATCTGTCACCAACCCATCCTGTATCACCCGCACACCCACCTGCTTTCCCCACATCCACACCTGTACAAGGCAATATAGCCCCAACCTCTTCCTTACCCATTCATACCACCCGGCCCACACCCAGCCCTCTGCATCCCTATGTTAATCCCTTCGCCCCTTCATCCTTCCCAGCGTTTCCCCCACCTCTAAGAACCCCATTTCCCTTCCTAACCCCGCTAACCTTCTCACCCGTCTCACCTCCCCAACCTGCCATAACCCCTATTTCCCCGTTTCACCAAACTATTCCCACCATCCCCCCTGTAAACTACTCTACGTTTGTAAATCCCGTATTCACACCTACGCAACCACCCCCAATCACACCACTTTTCACAGTCACAACATTAAACACGTCCAATGGCATGGACATATCACCACCCACCTCACCACCACCCACTACAGTCACAACACCCTCATATTTAGGCACTTCACAATTTTCCACAATCACCACTGCATCCACAGTCCCAACCCCGATTCCCATTCCCACTGCATCTACCATCACTGCATCCTCATTTAGCACTTCACTACTGCTATCGCCCACCGTAGACACAGCATTTCAACACATGTTCGCATGTATGACGCAAGTCCGAGATGAGTTTGCATCACTCGGCACCAATTATCAACAGCTGCAGAAAACGACGAACGACTTGCAAACGCAGCTTAACTTGTTGTCCATTGAGAACGCCTCACTGAACAGCCGGTACCAGGAGTTACGCGAGGCTTATCACAAGTTAGAAATAGAAAGTGAAGAAAAAAGCAAAGAGGCCACCGCAGATTTAGATAACCTACTTAGAGCCCAGACTGTCCGCAATGCAACGCTTACTAGAAATATGGGCTTATTAAGAAGACATTTAGCCGCAGCTAAAGAGGAGAACCAGCGACTCCAAGAGCAGAACAGAGAAAACCTGGAGGCGGCTTTAGATCATCCAGACAAGCCACTAAGTCCGAGCAGATTCAAGGCCATCCCATCTGAGTCGATGCGGATGTTGCTAGACGACCATGTTAGATTGCTCGAGGACTATGACCGTATGAACGAAGAGTATCAAAAGTTAAAGGAAGATCACAAACAGCTACAACTCAGAGAACCTGCAACACAACAGCTACCAGTAGCAGCGGAATTACCAGCACCTGTGGACCCTGCCCCTGAAGTTTTAGAGGAACTCAACGCACTCCGGGCCCAGGTAGTGAATCTTGAATCTCGAATCGCCATCTATGAAGCACCACCAAGGCCAGACTCCCCACCTGAGCTACCAGCTGAGGAAGAGACTGTCACTATCCCGGTGGAGGAGACCTTCGAAGAGGCTTATGAACCAATACCCATCCCAGGCGGACGTGTCACGGCCGAAGGCCAGATGACCTACGAACTACCTACCCCCGCGTGGATGAAGACAGTAGAAGAACTCGGAACAACACACTCGGCCAGAGTAGAGGCACAGCTACATGCCATGGCCATAATTGAAGAAAAAATTTTACAATCACCATTCTTTGCTCACATGGCCCCGCGAAGATACATATCCGGGCATGAGCTTCAGTATAAACCATACTTTATGTTAATGGCAGAATATCAATTAACCATAGAGAAAGAAACCGGCAAGAAACCAACGCATGCAACTCAATTCGAGCCAGAGGACTTGCCACCAAGGGCGCAGAGAGGTGAAATCCACCAACCAGACTGGCGCAAGGATTTACTGCAAAATTATCCAGAAATGATGAGCACGTGGGTAAAGGCGCCTCTTCACTTAAAATTCAATCCGTGCTGGGGACCAGTACCACGACGCCGCTCTTGGACTGCCTTCGCTATAAAGCTACAGAACAATAAGCAGTGCCAAGACTGGCTGAACTACCCCTATTTCAAGCCACCAGTCGCGTTACCCACAGTTGGATATATGATGGCGACGATCCGCCACTGGCTCCCTCGATTAAAACCTATGGATGATATAGCCGCGCAAATGAGTGTCAAAATCTTTGACATGATGCAGATGGTCTTTAAAGTCTTCCGGCGCATCAAGGCTCCCCATGTCAACACCCCGGGCTTCGAGCATGGCAATTTGGATTTAGTCTATGATATGAGCACAACGCCATCGCTCCGGGTGTGTTACGCCTGGCACTGCAGGATCAAATATCTACCGGCATGTTACAAGCAAACATTCGAAGAAATGTTCACCACCGGTTTTTGGGAGTACCATTCAGAAGTATTCATAAGCAGGCCGACACATTTATTGCAATTATTCGCCTGTGAACGAATGGTGTACTCCACACACTATCAGCTCCCACCACCAGACGAGCCGCAACCCATCGACTGGGAGAAACTCGAGGCTGATCTAGCCCGAGGTATTCGTGTATCAGAGCACACCCTCGCTCAAGACCTCCTACAGAATTACATCCGGCAGACCTCACAACAAAGTTCTGTCAGGGACGACAGAAGCGAGAGGGAGGGGGGTGTTGGAAGCAGCAGTCAGAGGCACAGACGCCACGGAAGCATGTGAAGACGAAGCAGGGAGCCAGTCGGACCATTTTTTCAAAACAATTATAATTTTATTACTTCTTCAAACATCCAACAGTGATTTTCATCACTCTTGTAACATATGTAATATAGACAAAACCCCATTTTTGTAATCCATAGCTCCATTTTGTGCAAGCCGAGGAGTCCTCGAGCTTGAGGAGCTTAGGTAGAATACTCGTACCAAATTTCGTTATTTTTAGACATCGTTTACCCTCCCAAATAGCCTCTAGGACCTAATTTTTAACTAGGCCGGTCACTAGATGTGAAACCGGTCAAAACTAGTCTAGAAACTATAAGAAGAGCTAGAGAGCTCATTTTTGAGGTTGGTTCATTGTAGCTTGTTGGAGATTAGAGTTCTTTTGAGCTTGTAAGAGTATTCTTGAGTAATAGAGCTAAATACCACCTTCCATTGTGTCTTGCTTGTCTCTTCATTGTGTGTGTGTATGTGTGTGTGCATCTTTGTGCTTCTCACCTTCACTCTCACATCTTCTCACAATCACGATCTTCATATCACTCCTACCTCTCCCTCGGATTGACATTAAGGAGGTGAAGCTTCTTAACGTGGTTCTCACCATTGTGCTAGAGCAACAGTCGCGATTGACGAGTCGATCGCGATTGACAGGTCGGTCGCGAGGGTCTGTCGATCGTGGTCAAACAGTCGTTGACCGTGTCGGTCGCGATTGACAGAGCCGTCGTGGTCTGTCCGTCGTGGTCAAACCGTCGTTGACTGTGTCGGTCGCGATTGATGAGTCGATCGCGATTGATGACTCGATTGCGATTGACACGTGTCACGCGTATGGTCAGTCGGTCGTGGTCAATCGATCGTTGACTCTGTCGGTCGCGATTGACAGAGCCGTCGTGGACTGTCGGTCGCGATTGACGTGTCGATCGCGATTGACAGATCTGTCCGTCGTGGTTTGTCGATCGCGATTGACAGAGCGATCGCGATTGACAGCAATCTGTGGAATTTCAAAAAACTAAACACATTTTTGGGAAGCCCTTGGCCTGTAGGTCATGGATATGCACTTTGTTTAGCAATTAGAGCAATTTTTCTGTCGGTCGCGATTGACAGAGCTCGGCGACACACAGACAGTTACTCAGATTTCCGTACCTGCGCAGGGTGCTGGGGATGATGATGCGGCCTGTACCTGCAGAAAGCTCACAAAACATGCAAAAAACAGCACATGCAAATTCGCTCTCTCGCTCTCTCTCACAAGTGAAATGAGGGAAATGAGGTGTAGATGGGGATATAGTCAAAGAACTGAAATTTTCGCGATGATGGAGATGGACGTGGGAGAAGGTGATGATGATGATGGTGATGAAGATGGTGAAGAAAGTAAAAGAAAATCGATGAGAGTGAAGAAAATACCTACAACTCCAACGCGTCAACTCTACGTCTTACCATCACACGCTCGTCCTCAAAGCTCGATCCCCGGCAACGGCGCCAAAATTTGGTGTAGCTCAATGATGAGTAGCACCTCCTTTAATGTCAATCCGGGAAGACGTGAGGATGGTATGAAGACCTCGAGCAAGTGGCGGCACAAGTGCGTGAGTGAGAAGCACACAAGCATGC
>CM035437.1:68990415-69012915 GCA_020310875.1 Ceratopteris richardii | reverse complement strand
CAAGCAAGGGGTTTGCTTAGCTAGGGGCTAGCTTAGACCAGGAGTAAGAAATCCTAATGAGATCCTACAATTGCTCAAATGCTAGAGGAGGATAGCCACGACTCTGCTCCATGAGTTTTCTTATATAATGCTAAAAAAGGTAGTTGTAAATTGAATTCAAAAATGCCCTGCAAATGATCCTGACTTTTCTCCATTAATTAGGTGAGTAAATGACTAACAAGACTCATGTAAAAGTGGTTGTATATCCTACCAAAAAGTGTGAGTGATTTGGCACTTCAACTTAGGTAAGAGTTCCCACACTTAAGATTGCTAAAATTCTAACACTCCCCCTCAAGGTCAAGTGTTAGTCTCCATTGATCTCCTTCAAGTTGAGGTTGATCTTGAACTTCTCCAACTTGATTACATCCATAAACTTAGTCATGATATCTGCTAGGTGATCTTTGATGTACGTGATGTCCACTTCTTTTGCTAGTACCTTCTCTCTGATGAAGTGATAATGGATCTCTATGTGCTTGCTTCTTGCATGGAACATAGGGTTGCTTGTGTTAGAGTATGATCAATGTCTACCCCTCATGATTGTATGCACATTTTGTAAGGCCCCCTTTATGAAGAGAAGCCAAGCGTGCATTACCCAATTGATGGGAATCCCAACTTGAATGTTGGATGAAGGTCATATTGGACCATGTAAGATATTATGAGGAAAGGGAGTTACCAGGGTCCCCAATTGTGGGGTCCGGGGCAGCGGTGAGCAGCCCCTGGCTAGGGGGTCCCAGGGGGCCAGCGGGCCCCCTGGTGGGGGTCCGGGGGCAGCGCCCCCGACGCGACGGTAAAGGGAATATTCCATGGAATATTCCCTGTTGGAGTCAGAAATCATTTATATTTGTTAGGTCGGTTCAACCAGTCTAAGCCGTGTATGGCAATTACGCGGGCGGTGGCCGCCCACACTCTACCGCCCATGTATAGCTGTCCATGGCAGGCCACCCATGATCCTATATATACATGACTTCTGCACTACCTAAGACATTGAGTTGAGCCAGCATACCTCTACCTTGTATCTCCCTATCTAGAGTTGTCTAGATCACCATTTAAGCTCTACCTTGAGAGCGCACGGGTGGACAACGCCATCATCTTTGTACTTGCTGCTAGTAGAAAATTGTTGAGATTCTCCTATATCTGTTATCTTCTCTGCTATTGCTCCTGTGTTATATTGCGTAACTATTGTCTTACATGGTATCAGAGCTGTAAGGTTTGAATAGCTTGAGAAGTATCATTATTTTAGCCTACTAGCAGACTAGAATATCAGTAGATTATTCGAGTGATTACATGATGGCTTCATCGTCGAACACTAGTCTTGGTGCTTCACCTAATGTTAATGCTGCACCTATTCGAATTCGTCCACCTGCATTCACTGAAGGGAAGCTGGATGGAACTAACTATACACTCTGGAAGTTCAAAATTTCTGCAATTTTGGACTCCTATGAATTACTTGACACTGTCATGGGACCGATGGGATTGGATCCAGAGCCTATACCAGTTGAAGATCCAGCAAATTCAAGATTGATGATTCAGCCAGATCCAGATCTTCTACGAGCTTGGAAGAGGCGGAATGCTGATGCATTATGTGCGATTGTCACTAGTGTAAGTGATTCTGTGCTTACTTTAGTTCAACATACTACTAAAGCACATGAGGCTTGGGGCATATTGGCTCGACAATATGAGACCAAGAACCACACTAGGATACAGAATTTAGAAAATCAGTTGGCAAATGAAAAGCATTCTGATTCTGAAAAGGCTGAAGATTTTATCAAACGGATAAAGCATCTTCAAGATCAATTGGCTGCAGTTGGTGTTGTTATAACACCAGAAGAGCTAGCTCGAAGATCTGTACGTGTTCTTCCAGCAAAGTATGATGGATTAGTAACAGCCCTTAACACTCAGGTAAGGCCAACTCCTCTTACATTTGAAGAGTTTTGTGCCATGCTTTTAGAAGAAGAGATGCGGCTGAAGAATCGGCAAAGTACAACTGATGCTGCATTCTCAGCAAATGCAAAAGGTAAAGGCTCTTCAGAGGGATCAAAGAAGAAGCCAAAGAAGAAAAAGTTCACAGGAAGTTGCTTCTATTGTGAAAAGAAAGGCCATGCCATCAAGGATTGCAGAAAGAAGCAAGCTGATGAACGGAATGGGACTGTAAAATCATCATGGAAGAACAAAGAGTCTGCAAACAACACAGAGCTGGAACTTTGGGTAGCTATTGAAGAGGTATGTTCATCTGCTCAAGCTCGTGTTGATGAGCCATGGATTTTAGATAGTGGAGCTTCTCGCCATATGACTAGTAAAAAGGATTGGTATAGTTCCCTAGTGCCTCTGCGGGAATCCATCAATGTAGTGGTGGGAAACGACTCCAAGTGTCCAGCTGAAGGAACTGGAACCATCTCTTTTATCACTTCTCCAGGTGTTGAGAAAAAGTTATCCGATGTTCTCTATGTACCTACACTCAAAAGAAATTTGTTGTCAGTTTCTGCATTAACAGATCGTGGACTCGAAGTTCACTTCAATAAGAGTGGTGCGGAAATCATGGATTCATCAGGTAATGTTGTAGGTAAAGGCACACGACGGGATAACTTGTATGAGTTAAGTGCTTTAACTGCTACAGAAGATAAAGATGTAAGCAGGTTATGGCACCAACGATTTGGGCATCTCGGATTTGCAGTTTTGAAGGAGATGCAACGAACAGGGATGGTTGCTCATTTGCCTGCATTTTCAGAGTTGCAGGAACCTTGTGAAGCTTGTATGATGGGCAAGCAACAACGAAAGGCATTTCCAAGAGAGACCAGCAATCGATCTCAAGCTCCTCTAGAGTTGGTACATGCTGATCTCTGCGGTAAAATGTCTACACCTGCTTTAGGAGGATCTTTCTACTTCTTGCTGTTAGTCGACGATTATAGTAGAAAGATGTGGGTTTATTTCATTCGAGAGAAGGCTGATGCTTTTGAAAAATTTAAAGCGTGGCATAAGTATGTAGAAAGTGAATCAGGAAGGAAACTGAAGAAATTTAGAACAGATAGAGGAGGTGAATTCTTGTCAACAGAATTCAACAATTGCTGTAAGGAGCATGGTGTGAAAAGGCAACTTACCACAGCTCATACACCTCAACAAAATGGCGTTGTTGAGCGCAGGAACAGGACAGTAGTTGAAATGGCTCGTTGTATGTTAAAGGCTCAAGACATGCCTGATTCATTCTGGGCAGAAGCAGTCAATACAGCAGTCTACATCCTCAATCGAAGCTACACAAAAGCTCTGAAGGGGATGACTCCTCAAGAAGCATATTCTGGTAAAAAGCCTTCAGTTTTGCATTTCAAAATTTTTGGTTGTTTCTGTTATGCACATATTCCTGATTCAACAAGATCAAAGTTGGATTCAAAAAGCAAAAAGTGTGTCTTCCTAGGATATAGTGAAGAGTCTAAAGCATACAGGTTATGGGATCCTGAGGCAAGGAAGATTTTTGTCAGCCGAGATGTGGTGTTTGATGAACGACCACACTTAGTAGAAGATAAAGGTAAATCTACTATCTCATCAAACGGAGAAATATCTCACCTTGTGCCTATCAAAAGACAGGTTAAAGTTGAGGAGGAGGAAACATCTGATGGAGAAATTTCCTCAATAAAAAGCCAACCAATTGTAGCTGCACAGCGTAAGCCACTACCGAAGTGGGCACAACAGCTCTTTGATGATCACAATCCACATGTAGATGCACCAGAATCATCATCGGATGGATTACGAAGATCAAAGAGAATAGAGGAGCAAAGAAGAGCCTCAGAACACATTGTTAACATGGCTCTAATGGCAGATATCATGGGTTCGATAAAGGAACCTACCACCATTGAAGAAGCCATTGATGATCCAGATTGGAGAGCGGCAATGCAGTCTGAGTATGATAGTATACTCAAAAATGATACATGGGATCTAGTCGACTTGCCGCCAAAGAAGAAGGTAATAGGTACTAAATGGATTTGGAAAGCTAAGTATAAAGCTGATGGAACATTAGAAAAGTATAAGGCACGATTAGTTGCACAGGGTTTTTCACAGATTGAAGGATTTGATGTTCAAGAAACTTTTGCACCAACAGCACGCATGACAACTATTCGGACGGTACTTGCAGTAGCTGCACAAAAGTCTTGGCCTATTTTCCAGATGGATGTCAAATCTGCATTTTTGAATGGTCACCTCAAGGAGGAGGTATATGTATCTCAACCACCAGGTTTTGAGGTGCCCAATTCAGAAAATAAAGTTTGCAGGTTGAAGAAAGCTTTGTATGGACTTAAGCAAGCTCCACGGGCTTGGTACCAACGAATTGATCATTTTTTCAAAAATATGGGTTTTGAAAGAAGTACTTCTGATGCTAACTTGTATGTAACGAAAAGGGATAGCAAGCTAGTTGTTGTCATTGTATATGTAGATGATTTGATCATTACAGGAGATCATCAGGAACTCATCAATCAAACTCGGATCAGCTTGGGAACTGAGTTTGAAATGACAGACTTAGGTCTACTCCATTTTTGTCTGGGAATTGAAGTATGGCAAAGGAAGGATGGCATTTTCATCTCACAACAAAAATATTCCAAAGAAATTCTCAAGGCATTTGGAATGATGGACTGCAAACCAACTAGCACACCTATGGAGGTAAATCATAAGCTATCTATGGATGATAACATCCCTGATGTAGATGCTAAGAAGTATAGGAAGCTCGTTGGAAGTCTTATTTTTCTGTGCAACACTAGACCAGACATTTGCTATGCTGTTGGAGTGTTAAGCAGGTTTTCCAACAAACCTAAGGAGAGTCACTGGAATGCTGGAATGCGAATTCTAAGGTACATTGCAAGAACCTTGGATTTTGGTATTTTGTATACCACAGGTGATACACTCCAAGGATATTGTGATTCAGATTGGGCTGGAGATTGTGATTCTAGAAAATCAGTTTCTGGATATTGTTTCTCACTTGGTTCAGGAATATTTTCTTGGGTAAGTAGGAAGCAACCAACTCTCGCACTCTCCTCCACTGAAGCAGAGTACAAAGCAGCTTGTTTTGCTTCTTGTGAGGCAGTCTGGTTAAGGAGAATTCTTGCAGATATAGGCTTTCCATCAAATATGCCAATTGTACTCAAGTGTGATAATCAAAGTTGTATGGCTATTGCAAAGAACCCAGTATTTCATGCTCGCACCAAGCACGTAGAAGTACAGTACCATTACATTCGTGAGCTAATTGAAGATGAAATTGTGGAGCTAGAATATTGCCCAACAGAGGCAAATTGTGCTGACATATTCATTAAAGCACTTGGAAGAGAGCAGCTCAACAAGCATCTTCAACAGATGGGCATAGGACCGAGACCTACTTGATTTATCATCGGTAAACATTGAGGGGGGGTGTTAGAGTATGATCAATGTCTACCCCTCATGATTGTATGCACATTTTGTAAGGCCCCCTTTATGAGGAGAAGCCAAGCGTGCATTACCCAATTGATGGGAATCCCAACTTGAATGTTGGATGAAGGTCATATTGGACCATGTAAGATATTATGAGGAAAGGGAGTTACCAGGGTCCCCAATTGTGGGTCCCGGGCAGCGGTGAGCAGCCCCTGGCTGGGGGGTCCCAGGGGGCCAGCGGGCCCCCTGGTGGGGGTCCGGGGGCAGCGCCCCCGGCGCGACGGTAAAGGGAATATTCCATGGAATATTCCCTGTCGGAGTCAGAAATCATTTATATTTGTTAGGTCGGTTCAACCAGTCTAAGCCGTGTATGGCAATTACGCGGGCGGTGGCCGCCCACGCTCTACCGCCCATGTATAGCCGTCCATGGCAGGCCACCCATGATCCTATATATACATGACTTCTGCACTACCTAAGACATTGAGTTGAGCCAGCATACCTCTACCTTGTATCTCCCTATCTAGAGTTGTCTAGATCACCATTTAAGCTCTACCTTGAGAGCGCACGGGTGGACAACGCCATCATCTTTGTACTTGCTGCTAGTAGAAAATTGTTGAGATTCTCCTATATCTGTTATCTTCTCTGCTATTGCTCCTGTGTTATATTGCGTAACTATTGTCTTACAGCTTGCTAGATGAATGCTTGACATATTATCTCCAAATAGAGTGAACTCTTTGACCTCCACATCCAAGTCTTTGAAGAGCTTCTTGAGCCACATGATCTCACATGTAGTAAGTGCTAAAGTTGTGTACTCAGCCTCAGTAAATGATAATGCAATTGTAGGTTGCTCCTTGGACATCCATGAAATGACTCTTTCACCTAGTAGTAGAACCCTTGGTTGATAGTGTGCTTGATGTACCTAAGAATTCATTCATATAAGCATCAGTTGGTGAATTTAGAAATTGAGAAAGAACTCCTACAACATAAGACAAGTGAGGTCTTGTGATGGTAGCATAATTAAGGCTCTCAATTATGCTTCTATATGCTGAAATGTCTTCAAGAGGTTTTCCTTCACCTGCATATAACTTAGTGTTTAGATCCACAGATTGTGTGAGTGGCTTACATCCACTCATACCATATTTATAAAGTACATCTAGCAAGTATTTCCTTTCAGTAAGGTAAATACCATTTTCCACATAAATAACTTCAATCCCAAGAAAGTAATTAAGAAATTTAAGATTGAAATCTTGAATTCATTTCCAAGCTTGGCCTTGATCCATGTGATACATGCATCATCACTCCCTATTATAATCAAGTCATCCACATATATGCATACAGAGACAACTAGTCCTCCTTCCTTCTTGAGGTATAAGGAAGGATCTCCATCACTTAGATTGTATCCACATGTGCACAAGTACTCCACAAGCCTTTGATTCCATGCCCTGGGATCTTTCTTCAAACCATACAATGAATTTGTAAGTTTACAAACAAAATTTGAATATTTAGGGTTCTCAAACCCTAATGGTTGAGTCACGTAGACTATCTCCTCCAAATCACCATTAAGAAAATCATTCTTTACATCCAATTGATATATTGGCCACCTCCTAGATGTGGCAACCCCGATGATTTTGTTAATTGTGGTCATCTTTGCAATTCAGATGAATGTTTCTTCATAGTCAATCCGATAAGATTGAGCAAATCCTTTTTCCACAAGCCTTGTTTTGTACCCAGCAATTGAACCATCAGAATTTCTCTTCACTTTATAGACCCATTTTTTGCCAATAACCTTCATCCCTTGTTGTCTTGGAACTAGAATCCATGTGTTGTTTTCTTCAAGGGTTTTGTACTCTTCTTCCATAGCTTCTTGCTACTCCTTTGTGTCTTTGGCCTCTTCATAGGTACAAGGTTCATGATCTTTGATAACCTTACTCATGAAAGCATAATGCCTATCAATATAACTATCATACAAAAGTCTTGAGATTGGATGTTTTACCACTCTTGACCTCCTTTCTTCTCCTTTTGGTGGAATGAATCTTCTTTACCTTGGTGCCTTGATTTTTGCTTTCGATGTGGCTCCCCCTTCTAACATAGGTTCTTCAAACTCTTCAACTTCATGTCCATCTTCATCAAGCTCTACCAATCTTGGGTTTCCTTTATTCACTGATTGATGGGTTGAATCCATGCATGAACTCCTTTTTATGCTTGGACCATTGATTTCCAGTTATCTTGAAACCTAGCTTCATATCTTCTCTTTGCTTCTTCAATATCTTCATCTTGCAATGGAACTTTGGAAGCATACCACGGTTTGCGTTCATCAAACACTACATCTCTAGATACCTTTAACTCCCTTGTAATAGGATTGTAGCACATGTAACTTTTTTCCTCCATAGCATAACCAATAAACTTACATCTTTCAGCCCTTGCAACCATCTACCTCTCAGCTCTTGTGGCACATGTGTGTAGCATAAACACCCAAAGATTCTAACATGTGAAAGGTCTGGTTTGCTTCCACTCCATGCCTCCTCAGGTGTGATGTCATGTACCCCTCATGTGGGACACCTATTCATCAAGTACACAGTATTAGATACATCATCTACCCAATATGAAAGGCACATTCATTTCATTTAACATACTCCTAGCAATTTTAGGAATATACCTATTCTTCATCTCTCCCACCCCATTTTGTTGGGGAGTATATCTGCAAGTGATCTACCTCTTTATACCTTAGTCCTGCAAGAAATCACAAAAAGCATGGGAGAAGTATTCTCCCCCTCCATCTGACCTTAGGGTTTTGATGTAGCAACTTGTTTCCTTTTCAACTTGTGCCTTGAATCTTTTGAATACATCAAACACATCTGAGTTTTTCTTTATAAAATACAAAAATACTTTTCTTGAGTAGTCATCTATGAAGGTTACAAAGTACCTATTATCTACAAGAGAGGGCTCTTTGGTTGGCACCCACACATCTGTGTGCACAAGGTCTAACACATCATGTGCTACATATCCACTCTTCTTAAAGGGAAGCCTTGTAGACTTGCCTAGTTGACAAGCTTCACACATCTCCTACAACATTTGTAATGAAAAATATGTTAAACCTCTTACCAATTGCCTATTCTCCATGTGTTTCATTCTCTGAATGTTGATGTGACCACACCTTTTATGTCACAAATCCAAATCTCTAATCTTCTTGTCCCCATAGGTGATGAACATTGCCTTGTTGCTTTGTCCTTTGCCAATGTCAAGAGTGAACATCCTTCCTTTCTTCTTTCCCTTGGCTATCAGCTCATATCCATTCCTTGGGTCTTCAATAAAGCATCCTTTGTGGTTGAGCTTGACTCGGTATCCATTTTTAACCATCTATCCAATAGAGATTAAGTTTTTTGTAATAGTAGGAACATGCAATACCTTAGATAGTCCTTTTTCTTTGATGTTGCCTTCAAGCTTTACATCTCCCATTTGTTGTATCTCATGCTCTGTGTTGTCTCCTATCTCCACAAAGCCTCTGCTTCGGTGCTTGAAGATTGCTAAAGTACTCCTCTTTACCTGACATGTGGTTACTACAACCACTATCTATATACCACACCTCATCATGTGGTTGACCTTCTATTTTATGTTTCATAGCTAATAAATCCTCATTTTTTGAATTTGTTGAGGAGTTTGCATAATTACCTTGCCCTTTATAATTGTTCCCATCATGCTTTTGCCAACAATCTTTGGCATTGTGACCTTGCTTCCCACAATTGAAGCATCCATTTTATTTGGAGTAGCCTCAACCTCCATATCTTCCTCCTCTACCTCTTCCTCTTCCTCTTCCGCTTGATGATTGACCTTCATCTTGGCTTGATTGACTCTCTTGATAGCTTTGGCTGCCTTGTCGGTAGTTGCTTCTACCTCTTCCTCTTGAAGCACCTCTATTGCCTTTGCCTCTTCCTCCTTTGCCTGCATAGAAGAGTTGTTATTGGCTGCCCTTTGACTTTTTGCTTCCATGGTTGAGCTCCTCACTCACCATAAGAGAAGTAAGTTGCTCAAAATCTGGCAATGAATCTCTTACATACATAGAGGTTGTGAATGCCTTCCATTTATCATCTACTCTAAGCCCATTAAGTGTGTGGGCAACTAGGTCATCATCATCTACAACACATCTTATTGAACCAAGTGCATTTGAGATCTCTTTTACTTTGAGTATGAAGTTATTAATGCTCTAATTTGATGAGTTCCCAAGGTTGTTGAGCTCATTCTTGAGCTGAATTTTTCTAGGGTTTGTAGAGGTGGAGTACAACCTTTCTAAACACTCCCAAACCTTCTTAGATATATCTAGGTCTTGGATATGACCTATCATGGAGTTGCTTATGTGTTGAGAAAGAATGAAGATCACTCTCCTATCCCTTGCTTCCCATTCTCTAATGGCCTTCCTTTGATTCTCAGTAGGTATATGTGGATCTATGTATGGCTTCACCTGAGTACCACTAACCAACCCCCAAAGACCCTTTCCCATGAGGAAGTTAGAGATTCTAAACTTCCAAGGTTGGTAATTGTTGGAGGATAAACACTCCTATGTGCACAACAAAAGCAAATGAACCCTCCTAGGATCCTGAAAATTTTCAGACATAGGTTCTGTATTTTCTGAGTTTCTCTGAGTATATGCAGAGACTGAAAATGAAATTTTGCAGGAATAAACTAGACTTTAAGAGCTTTCAAATGAGAGTAAAATCACTCCATTGGAATACTGGATGATGCCTCAACCAACTGCAACAAGACAGATAACTTGATCTCTTCACAGAGTATGAGCTAACTGGACAGACACTGTTCTGGACATTTCTCTGCACATGTGCACGCACTGAACTTGAGACTTATACCAGACAAAGTAAAACTTATAAGCTTTCCAACAAGACAAAAATCATTGCAAATGGATTCCGGATGAAGGAGAAACAACAATTACAAGACCGGGGGGTCTGCCAAAAACATCTAGATAGAGTGTGTAAAAGTGAAATTTCTGCAAAATATGCAGAGAACAGCTACTAGGGGGTGTGCTTAAGCAAGGGGGCAGCTTGGGCACGTATTTCCACGACTCTAAGTCATAATACAACTCATTAGAGGTTTTAAAGACCTCATACTAACCTCTTTAACCAATCAAAAGCATATACATGTCAAAAGTGAGGTCCAATCACATCAAGAGGTGAGCTAAATCTTCTCTAATCAAATTCTTTCCATTATGGACATGATTTGATGCCTCCAACTCGTGGAAATCAGCCTCCTTTGATTGTGGATGATGTGGAAGGTTCAATTTGGGGCATGTTCCCACACTCTTGAGCTTGAAAAACTTTCAACACTCCCCCTCAAGCTCAAGTCTTTTCCTTTGTTGCTTCAGCCTATGTCTCTTATGTTGATAGCTTCCTTGAATCCTCCAAGCTTTGTACCTTCAAGAAACTTTGTCATCATGTCTGCAACCTGCATTTTAGTGTTCACATACCTTATATCTAGCTCTTTTGCCATCACCTTTTCTCTAACGAAGTGGTAATGAACCTCTATGTGCTTGCTCCTTGCATGAAACATGGGATTGTTAGCTAGATAGATGCTTGAAATGTTGTCTCCATAAAGAGGAAACTCCTGCACTTCCACTTCCAAGTCCTTAAGTAGCTTCTTAAGCCATAATAGCTCACATGTAGCCGATGCTAAACCTCTGTACTCAGCCTCTGTGGATGAAAGAGCAACAGTGGGTTGCTTCTTAGAGCTCCAAGAGATCACTTTTGTACCTATCATGAAAACATAACCCGATGTACTCCTTCGATCATCCTTGCTACCTGCCCAATCAGCATCACTATATCCTTTGACACTTAGATCAGCATCATATGAGTAAAATAGACCTTGGTTGATGGTGTGCTTGATTTAACAAAGCACCTTTCTTGCCACCATAAGATGATCATGAGGTGCATGCAAAAATTGAGAGAGAACACCTACTACATATGCAAGATCAGGTCTAGTGAATGTAGCATAAATTAATGAACCAATTATGCTTCTATATAGTGTAATATCTTGTATAGCCTCTCCTTGACCTGCAACGAACTTTGTATTGGGCTCCATGGGCTGAGAAAGTGGCTTACAACCACTCATACCAAACCTATATAGCACATCCAACAAGTATTTTCTTTGAATCAAGAAGATGCCATTGTGTGCATAGATTACCTCTATTCCCAAGAAGTACTTTAGTGTTCCAAGATCAGATATCTTGAACTCCTTCCCTAGCTTTGATTTGATATCTTTAATACCTGCAATATCACTTCCTGTGATGATCAAATCGTCCACATAGATGCATATATATACCGTCTTGTCTCCTTGCTTCTTCATGTAAAGTGATGGATCTGCAACACTTTCTTTGTATCCACAACTTGATAAATAATCCACTAACCTCTGATTCCAGGCCCTTGGGGCTTGCTTTAGTCCATATAGTGCTTTCCTTAGCTTGCAAACATGATTTGGGTACCTCATACTAGCAAATCCTTGAGGTTGGCTCATGTAGACTACTTCTTCAAGCTCTCCATTGAGGAAGGCATTCTTCACATCCAACTGATATAAGCTCCATTTCCTTGATGTGGCCACTGCAATCAAAGTCCTAATTGTTGGCATCTTGGCTACGGGGCTGAAAGTTTCATCATAATCTATCCCGTAGCTTTGGGAGAAGCCTTTTGCCACCAACCTTGCTTTGTACCTAGCAATGGAACCATCTGAATTTCTTTTAATTTTGTAAACCCACTTATTACCCATCACCTTCATGCCTTCTTGAGCTGGTACCAAGCTCCAAGTATGGTTCTCATCAAGTGCTTTGAGCTCTTCCTTCATTGCCTCTTGCCATTCCTTGCAATCCTTAGCTTCTTCATAACTAGTTGGTTCTTTGTCCTTGATTACCTGAGTCATGTATGCATAATGCTTTGCAATGAAATTATCATATGTTAACCTTTGTACTGGATATTATTGGAGCAAGTCTATGACAAGCCTAAGTATTGGCTTGAGTCTCACAAAGTCATTAAAGAAGCTTCAAAATGAAGACTATGTAAAGTTCACTTGTGAACTACCTCTTGTAACTTTTGAAGAGTTTACTTAATGTAAAAGTAAGAGAATCTTAAGTGGTTGAGCCCACATGATCAAGAATGGAAAGAGGAGCCACGAATTCGTGATTTGTGGTAGGTAGAGAATCAAATCAATCATTGATTGATTGGAGAGTGATTGAGGGAAGTTAGCCTCCCAAACTCAACTATAAATAGATGGCAGTTTTAGTCGTGGTTAGAGAGACCTATGTGAAGACCTCCAAGAGCTGAGCTTTATGCCATATCAAGGTGTGATTACAAGGCACACATATGTATCAGTAAGTCATTGTATTGTACAAGCAATATACTTTCATTTTCATGATTATTTGAATTCATCTTTCCATGTTCTTGTGATGTGTACTACTCACTGCCATTACTTCAGTTTTTCTCAGTCAGCTTGCAGAGATTGTTTCTCTGCACTTGGTTCATCATTTTCAGTGATTTAACTTGGTAAAGTTGGCTCTATAAGTCTACTATATGCTCACAAATTTTCATGTCATTTGGATGTTGGAATCTTCAGTTATGCTCATTTGAAGTCAACAGGGTATGTTCATCTTCACTTCTCTGTCAGGTACCTGACTTTTTCAGTCATCTTGTCAGAGTCATTTCTCAGTGTTTACTCATCCAAATTCAGTGATTTCAAGCTTGTTGGATTCAGCTTACTGTCTAGTATAAGCATACAAATTTTCATGATCATTGAATTCTTACATCTTGACTTATGTTAATTTTTCTACTCACTGGTCTATTTCTGTAGCAGCCCGTGAAAATCGGGATGATGTCATCACTTGTTAAAAGTCATTCTCAGTGTGTGGTTTGTTATTTTTGATGAGATTACTCTCTAAAGTTAGCTCTTTAAGCTACCTAGCCTTCCCCAAGAGGAATTAATCCAATTGCTGCTGTGCTCAGAGAATTATGTAAAACACTGGACAGGTGTATCAACCAAGAATAGCAAGTTTTCACCTTTGAGCTAACTCCAACTTATCTGTTTTGATCTATCTTTTTGAGAGTGATCTTCCAAGGTACATAGGGTGTCTAATACATCCATTGGCAAGCTAAAAGGGCCCACCATCTACTCCTGGAGTTCATTTGGCTGGTGTAGAGCAAAGATTTTGCAACACCTCTTCATCTTCAACACATACCTATCCATCTCTTCACAGTGGTATCAGAGCAAGGTTGGACAACATGGCAGATGGATTTCCTTCATCAATTGACAAATTGGACAGAGGTAACTACTCAGCTTGGTCATTAAGAATGGAAGCTTATCTCCAAGGTAGAAGTTTATATGGTTATGTGGCTGGAGATGAAGTTATGCCAAGTTTCAGGAACAAAAGTCAACCAACACAAGAAGAGCAAGAAAGATTGAGCACATGGTGCTCCAAGGATGCACTTGCAAGGTCTTATCTCCTCAACTCTATCTCAGATTTTTTGTTGCCTCACATTAGAAGTTGTAAGACATCTCAGGAAGTGTGGGATGCACTTGAAGCTTTCTTTGCTTCAAGTGCTAAAGCTAGGAAGCATCAACTATGGCTGGATTTCACAACTCTCAAGAAGGCTCCCAAACAAAATGTGACTGATTTTGTCACAAAGCTCAAGGACATAGCAGATCAGTTGGGAAGCATTGGAGAGGTAATAGATGAAGAGCAAATTGTAAGGCAGGTCATCAATGGCTTGAAGGCAGATGACAAGTGGGAAGCATTCACCACAGCTATGGATTTGTACATGGACATGCATGTACCTGATTTCAACACACTCATTGGACAATTACTTACTCAAGAGGCAAAGCTTATCAAAAATGGAGAAAGCTCTAAAGGTAATCAATCTTCAGCTTTATACACGGATAAAAGCAAGTCTAAAGATAACAAAGGAAAGGCAAAGAAAGTGGATGATGAAGCAGGTACATATCAAGCTAACTATGCAGGTAGAGGAAGACATGGCAGAGGTAGAGGAAGAGGAGGTAGACAAGGCAGGGGGAGATCCCAAGACTCCAACTCATGTTCTATTTGTGGATTAACTAATCATACAACTGAAAATTGCTTTAGGAATTCTAGGAATCAAAGAGGCAGAGGATACAATAGAGGAAGTTATGGCTACTCAAGAGGAAGGTTCAACAACTACCATGGCAACTACAACAACTACAATCATTCAAACTATCAAGGAGGCTACAAAGGAAGGAGAGACTACAATAACTACACAGAAGACTCAAACAAAGAGGATTCATTATTGATCATGAACATGGCTATGCCACAAGGTAAATCTGATGAGCATATTTTCTACATAGATTCAGGTTGTTCAAATCATGTGGCAGGAAATGTGGCACTCCTATCAGATTTAGAAGATCCAAGGAATAAGCATGAGGTACAAACAGGAGATGATACAAAACATCCTGTGGAGAAAATAGGCAATGTCAAAGCACCTGATGGAAACATCAACCTACTCAGTAAGGTACTCTATGTCCCTACCATTACAAAGAATTTGATAAGTTTTGGGCAGATAGTAGAGAAAGGGTTGCAAGTCAGGTTCACAAAGGCAGGAGCATTTGTTGAAGATCCAAGTCAAGGATTCAGAAGAATTGCAAAAGGTGAAAAGACAGGTAGATTGTTCACATTTGAATTACAGGACACTAGAAACATTGCTCTCTTTAATTATGGCAGTCAAACACTCACAGAATTGGAAGTATGGCACAAAAGGTTAGCACATATTGGTGAAAGGTCATTAAAGCAAATTTGCAGGGACCAAAGTGTACTTGGACTCCCTAACTTGTCAAAACAACATATGATTTATAAGTGTAGTGCATGTCAGTTTGGAAAGTCTCACAGGTTACCATTCATGAAGAAAGGTTATATGCATGGAGATCTCTTGGAGTTGGTTCATACAGATGTATGGGGACCAAGCAAGGAAGCTTCAATATCAGGATCAAGGTATTATGTTTCCTTTATTGATGATTGCAGCAGATGGACTATCCTATTCTTTATGAAACACAAAGATGAAGTTTTTTCATGTTTCAAAAGATATTTGGCTCTTGTGGAGAATCAAACAGGTAAATCACTAAAAAGGCTAAGGTCAGATGGAGGGGGAGAATACTTCTCCCATGAGTTTGATTCTTTTCTTCAAGAAAGAGGAATCAAAAGAGAGGTAACTACAAGGTACACTCCTGAGCAAAATGGAGTGGCAGAAAGGAGGAATAGGACAATTGTTGAAGCTGCAAGGTCTATGTTAAATGAAAAGCATTTACCTAATTACTTATGGGCTGAGGCTGTATCTACAGCCACTTACTTGATTAACAGGTTGCCTTCAAAATCCCTTGATGGGATGACTCCATATGAGGCTTGGAATGGAAGAAGACCAAGTTTAGATCATTGTAAAATTTTTGGATGTATTGCTTTTGCTCATGTTCCTTCACAGGTTAGAGGCAAGATGGATCCAAAAGCAGAAAGGTGTGTATTTATTGGATATGACAACAATCAAAAGGGCTACAGGTTATACAACCCTACCAACAAAGGATTCTTGGTAAGCAGAGATGTAGTTTTTGATGAGAACAATTCATGGTATGAAGATTCATGCAGGAAGATCAATTTACCATATGATCTTGAAGAAGATTTTCCAAAGCTTGGTAGAGAACAATCAAAGATTGAAGAACAAGACACCTCAGAGGATGATGAAGAATGTCAGATGGAAAAGATCAAAGCATGGAAGTCTAAAGGTAAAGCAAAATTGCAGGAACTTGGACATGAGGCAGAATCATCACATCATGGCCTAAGAAGATCTATGAGGGAAAAGAAAAAACCAGAAAGGTATGGGTTTGACACCTCATTAGTAACTAAACATTCTATCTACATAGCACAGGACATAAACCAAGAGGAGCCATCATCATTTGAAGAGGCCAAAGCAAAAACAGAATGGAAGCATGCAATGAAGGAAGAGATTGAAGCACTTGAGGAAAACAACACTTGGGATTTGGTGCCCAAGACTTCATCCATGAAGGTAATAGGCTCAAGATGGGTCTATAAACTCAAGAAGAATTCTGATGGTTCCATTAACAGGTATAAGGCAAGGCTTGTAGCAAAAGGCTTTGCACAAACTCAGGGAATTGATTATGAGGAGACATTCTCTCCTGTGGCAAAGATGCCTACTATTAGGGTTTTGCTTAGTATTGCCTCTTCCAAGAATTGGAAGATACTTCAACTAGATGTGAAGAATGCATTCTTGAATGGTTGGATAACAGAAGAGGTATATATGGCACAACCACTTGGTTTTGAGAGTCAAGTTTATCCTGATTATGTGTGTAAACTTAACAAAGCATTGTATGGTCTCAAGCAAGCTCCAAGAGCTTGGAATTTCAGGCTTGTTTCATTCTTGCAGGACAAAGGCTTTCAACCAAGCAAAGCAGATCCTTCACTCTTTATTAAAAAGAGTAATTCCGAGGTCATCTACCTATGTGTATATGTAGATGATATTATATTGACAGGAAATGATGCAGATGGTATGAAGAAGATCAAAGATCAGATGAGAGAAGAGTTCAAGATAAGTGATTTGGGTTCACTTACCTACTTCCTAGGTTTGGAAGTTGTCTACAAAGATCATGGTTTGTTTCTCACTCAAAGAAAGTACATTAAGGACATGTTGGCAAAATTCAAGATGCAAGATTGTAAGATTGCAGGTACTCCAATGGAGGTTAATCACAAATTGAGCTCACATGAAGGTGAACTCATAGAGGACATCACATCATATCAAAGTCTAGTGGGTAGTCTCAACTATGCCACATTGACAAGAGTAGATATATGTTACAGTGTGAGTGTGCTAAGCCAATTTATGCACACACCAAGGAAACCACATATGGATGCTGCCAAAAGGATACTCAAATATCTCAAAGGAACCATAAATGAAGGACTTTACTATCCTTATGTATCTGATTTAGGTTTGAAGCTATTTTCTGATGCAGATTGGGCTGGCTCCAAGGAAGATAGAAGGAGCACTTCAGGTTATCTTACCTTTGCAGGTTCAAAGCTTATTTCATGGTCATCCAAGAAGCAACCCACAGTTGCTCTCTCTTCTACTGAAGCTGAATATAGAGGTCTTGCCATAGCTACACAGGAAGCTATGTGGATGAAGACATTGTTCAAAGATCTTGGATTGGAGTTTGGAACTCCAACTATTTTTGGTGACAATATGAGTTCTATTCACTTGGCTGCTAATCCTATTTTTCATGCAAGGACTAAACATATTGAAGTTCATTATCATTATGTACGAGAGAAGATCCTAAGCAAGGAGATTCAAATATCATATGTGTCCACTCATCAACAATGTGCAGATATTCTAACTAAAGCATTGGATGGTACAAAGCTTTGCAAATTCAAGGCTATGATTGGTTTGCAGGTAATCTTGGAAGATTGAAGACCTCAAGCATACTTGGCTTGAGGGGGAGCTGTTGGAGCAAGTCTATGACAAGCCTAAGTATTGGCTTGAGTCTCACAAAGTCATTAAAGAAGCTTCAAAATGAAGACTATGTAAAGTTCACTTGTGAACTACCTCTTGTAACTTTTGAAGAGTTTACTTAATGTAAAAGTAAGAGAATCTTAAGTGGTTGAGCCCACATGATCAAGAATGGAAAGAGGAGCCACGAATTCGTGATTTGTGGTAGGTAGAGAATCAAATCAATCATTGATTGATTGGAGAGTGATTGAGGGAAGTTAGCCTCCCAAACTCAACTATAAATAGATGGCAGTTTTAGTCGTGGTTAGAGAGACCTATGTGAAGACCTCCAAGAGCTGAGCTTTATGCCATATCAAGGTGTGATTACAAGGCACACATATGTATCAGTAAGTCATTGTATTGTACAAGCAATATACTTTCATTTTCATGATTATTTGAATTCATCTTTCCATGTTCTTGTGATGTGTACTACTCACTGCCATTACTTCAGTTTTTCTCAGTCAGCTTGCAGAGATTGTTTCTCTGCACTTGGTTCATCATTTTCAGTGATTTAACTTGGTAAAATTGGCTCTATAAGTCTACTATATGCTCACAAATTTTCATGTCATTTGGATGTTGGAATCTTCAGTTATGTTCATTTGAAGTCAACAGGGTATGTTCATCTTCACTTCTCTGTCAGGTACCCGACTTTTTCAGTCATCTTGTCAGAGTCATTTCTCAGTGTTTACTCATCCAAATTCAGTGATATTAAGCTTGTTGGATTCAGCTTACTGTCTAGTATAAGCATACAAATTGTCATGATCATTGAATTCTTACATCTTGAGTTATGTTAATTTTTCTACTCACTGGTCTATTTCTGTAGCAGCCCGTGAAAATCGGGATGATGTCATCACTTGTTAAAAGTCATTCTCAGTGTGTGGTTTGTTATTTTTGATGAGATCACTCTCTAAAGTTAGCTCTTTAAGCTACCTAGCCTTCCCCAAGAGGAATTAATCCAATTGCTGCTGTGCTCAGAGAATTATGTAAAACACTGGACAGGTGTATCAACCAAGAATAGCAAGTTTTCACCTCTGAGCTAACTCCAACTTATCTGTTTTGATCTATCTTTTTGAGAGTGATCTTCCAAGGTACATAGGGTGTCTAATACATCCATTGGCAAGCTAAAAGGGCCCACCATCTACTCCTGGAGTTCATTTGGCTGGTGTAGAGCAAAGATTTTGCAACACCTCTTCATCTTCAACACATACCTATCCATCTCTTCACAGATATCTTACTCTTGAAGACCTTCTTTCACTTCCTTTAGGTGTGGTTGCCATCTTCTTTCTTTGTTTGGCCACTCCTGGAGTTTGAACTTCTTCTATCTCTTCATCTTCCAACATGCTCTCGTCCACATAGCTTCCTTCTTCAACTGAAATCTTCTCTTTGCCTTTGACTTTGCTTTCTTCAGAGCTGGTCTCTCTTTCCCTAAGCCTTCCACTCCATGGTGAGGGTGTCCTTGTGTTGCATGAGTTGCTTGGACCACTCAAATCCATGTTTTTTTGAACTCTATCATCATTCTTCAAATCTGTCTCACCTATGTCTTCAACCTGCAATGGACTTGTGCATGCATACCAAGGCTTCAACTCATCAAAGACAACATCCCTACTTACCTTCAGCTCCTTGGTGATGGGATTATAGCATTTATACCCCTTTTGTTCCATAGAATATCTCAAAAAAATACACCTTTCAGATTTGGCATCTAACTTTGACCTCAACTCTTGAGGTACAGGTACATAGCATATACAACCAAAGATTCTAAGATGTGAAATGCAAGGTTTTCTTCCACTCCATGCTTCCTCAGGGGTTAGATGATGTATACCTGATGTAGGACATCTATTCATGATGTATGTGGCTGTATATGTAGCCTCTCCCCAATAACAATGCGGCATATTCATTTCATTGAGCATACACCTTGCTACCTCTGCTATGTGTCTGTTCTTTCTCTCTGCTACCCCATTTTGTTGAGGGGTATACCTGCATGTAAATTGTCTTTTGATGCCATTGACCTGCAAAAATTCAGAAAATTCATGGGAGAAGTACTCTCCCCCTCCATCGGATCTCAAAGTTTTGATAAACTTTCTAGATTCCTTCTCCACCTGTGCTTTGAATTTCTTGAAGTAGTGGAACACATCTGATTTGTTTCTAATGCAATACAACCACACTTTCCTTGAAAAGTCATCAATGAAGGTTACAAAATACCTATTTCCAGCAAGGGATGCTTCTCTTGTTGGACCCCAAACATCCGTGTGAATGAGGTCTAAAACATTTGCACTTACATAGGTACTCTTCTTGAAGGGCAGCCTTGATTGTTTTCCTTGTTGGCAAGCTACACAAATTTCATGCAACATTTTAGATGTAAAATTTGGTAGGCCTCTTACCAAGCTCCTCCTTTGCATGTCCTTGAGCTTTTGTAGGTTGATGTGACCTATTCGTTTATGCCATAGATCCAAATCTGCTATCCTCTTGTCTCCATATGTGACATACATTGAATGGTGTGGCTAATTTATGTCCCTTGTGAACATTCTCCCTTGCTTTTTTCCTTTTGCTATGAGCTTGAAACCTGCCCTTGGATCCTCAACAAAACATCCTCTTTCATTGAACCTAACTTGATAGCCTTTTTCTACCATTTGGCCTACCGAAATCAAGTTTTTGGTAATAGTAGGGACATGTAATACCTCTGATAAGCACTTTGCTCTTTGAATTCCTTCCAAACTGATATCTCCCACATGTTGAATGATATGCTCTGAGTTATCACCTGTTTCCACATGCCCTTGATGCTTTGGGACCTGCTAATTACTAAAAAAATCCTTTCGACATGACATATGATTGCTACATCCACTGTCTACATACCATACATCTTCACTAGCTTGAGTTGTATCTTCACCATACCTCATGGCAAGTAAATAATCATTCCCTTGGCTGGATGATGTGTTTGCATAATTACCTTGCCCTCTATAATTGTTGTTGTTGATTTGATTCCCTTGTCTTTGAGCTCTATGATAGCATTCATTTGCAAAATGACCGGGCTTTCCGCATACAAAGCATCCATTTGAAGTGGCTTGTCCTCTTCCACCAAATCTTGCACCTCTTCCTCTATTTGTGGCTCTTCCACCTCTTTGACCTGCATTTTCTTGTTGTCCTTGACCTCCTTGGTTGCTTTGATATCTTCCTCTTCCTCTTGTAGCACCTCGGTTGTGTCTTCCTCTTCCTCTACCTGCATACAACAATTGCCCTTGGCTATCCTTGGCGTTATGACCACCAAGGTTCATCTCCTCTGTCACCATGAGAGTGATTAGTTGATCAAAATCAGGAAGAGAGTCCCTTACATACATTGAAGTTGTGAAAGCCCTCCATTTTTCATCATCCCTAAGTCCATTTAGGGTGTGGGTGACAAGATCGTCATCATCTAGGGCACAACCGATTGACCCTAATGCATCTGCAAGCTCTTTAACCTTCAATATGTAATCATTAGCACCTTGAGAGGGGCTTTTCCTAAGATTATTTAGCTCATTCTTGAGCTGAATTTTTCTAGCTTTTGTGGAGGTTGAGTACAATCTCTCCAAGCACTCCCACACCTTCTTCGATGTATCCAAATCTTGAATATGCCCTACCATAGAGTTGCTAATATGCTGAGATAAAATGAAAATGACCCTTTTGTCCCTTTCATCCCACTCTCTTAGTGCTCTTCTCTGGTCATTGGTTGGATTTACCTCATCTATGTAGGGTTTTGGCTCTCCACCACTCACAAGTCCCCACAAACCTTTCCCCATCAAAAAATTGCTTATTCTAAATCGCCACGGTTGGTAGTTTCCTTTTTCGAGCTTCTCAATCTGAGCATTGAGATCAGCCATGGTGCCTCCTAACTCTTTTGAACCTCCCCCTTGATGCAATGAAGTTGAAAAGGATGGCTTTTACCTCAAAAAATAGAGCTACTCCTCTTGATGAAGCTTCGTCTTTGATTTGATGATGTATTTGCTTCCCCTTGTTGTTGACGTGCCCGTTCTTTGCTTCCTTCCTTCAAACTTTGATGAAGTCTTTACTTCACTTCAGTAGCTCCTTCTTCTCTCTTTGATACTTCACTTATAGCTCTGATACCACTGTTGGAGGATAAACACTCCTATGTGCACAACAAAAGCAAATGAACCCTCCTAGGATCCTGAAATTTTTCAGACATAGGTTCTGTATTTTCTGAGTTTCTTTGAGTATATGCAGAGACTGAAAATGAAATTTTGCAGGCATAAACTAGACTTTAAGAGCTTTCAAATGAGAGTAAAATCCCTCCATTTGAATACTGGATGATGCCTCAACCAGCTGCAACAAAACAGATAACTTGATCTCTTCACAGAGTATGAGCTAACTGGACAGACACTGTTCTGGCCATTTCTCTGCACATGTGCAGGCACTGAACCTGAGACTTATACCTGAGAAAGTAAAACTCATAAGCTTTCCAACAAGACAAAAATCATTGCAAATGGATTCCGGATGAAGGAGAAACAACAATTACAAGACCGGGGTGTCTGCCAAAAAC
>CM035437.1:68970415-68982915 GCA_020310875.1 Ceratopteris richardii | reverse complement strand
CAGAATAAGCTTTGACCTGCATATCATCATCAAATGAGTAGAACAATCCTTCATTTATAGTGGGCTTGAGATATCGTAACATTCTTCTTGCAGCTTGCAAGTGTGTAGTCCTTGGACTATGCATAAATTGTGATAACACTCCAACTCCATATGCTATGTCAGACCTAGTTATTGTGGCATAATTGAAAGATCCTACAATATAGCGATAAAAAGTTACATCCTCTAATGGCTCTTCATCAATGGAGCTTAGCTTTACATTAACTTCCATGGGATTTGAAATAGGCTTGCAATGTAGCATCCCAAACCTCTCAAGTAGGTCTAGAATATACTTCCTTTGTATGAGCATAATACCTTCTTCTTTGTATACAACTTCAATGCCAAGAATATACCTAAGATCTCCAAGATCAGAGATCCTAAACTCCTTTCCAAGCTTTGCCTTGATCTCCTCAATGCCCTTTGTATCATTACCTGTAATGATAAGATCATCTACATACACACACATGTAGACTACAAGTTCTCCTCTTTGTTTGATGAAGAGAGATGGATCCGCCTTGCATTGATTGTAACCACATTTGATCAAATAGTCCACCAATCTTTGGTTCCAAGCCCTTGGAGCTTGCTTTAGGCCATAAAGTGCCTTTTTCAACCTACAAACATGATGTGGAAACTCTTTATGAACAAAACCTAGTGGTTGCTCCATGTATACCTCTTCTTCCAAGTCTCCATTGAGAAAGGCATTCTTGATATCCAATTGGAAAAGCTTCCATCCTTTGCTAGCAGCCATTGCAATGAGTGTCCTAATGGTGCTCATCTTTGCCACGGGGCTGAATGTCTCTTCAAAGTCCACTCCAAAGGTTTGTGCAAAACCCTTGGCCACCAATCTTGCTTTGAACCTAGAAATAGATCCATCTGAATTCCTCTTTACTTTATACACCCACTTATTACCTATTACCTTCATGTTATCCTTCTTGGGCACTAGAGTCCATGTTTGATTTTCCTCAAGTGCATCGATCTCTTCTTGCATTGCCTCTTTCCATTCGGTGTACCTGCTTGCATCTTCATAGCAATCGGGCTCATGATCTTGTACTACTTTGTTCATATATGCATAATGCGTTGCCATGTATGAATCATAAGTAAACCTTTGAGTTGGATACTTAACTCTAGAAGACTTTTTGGAGGAATAAACCTCCTTTGCCTTGGGAACTTGATCTCTTTCTTTGACGTGGCTTCTTTCTCCATCATGTGTCCATCATCTTCAACTTCATTATCTTCTTCATCTAACTCCACCAATGTTGCTTTGCCTTTGTTGATTGATTGTGCTTCATAGCTTGATGAAGATCTCCCCCTCCATGGTGAGTTCATGCTTGAACTATCTTCATTGATGGAACACCTTGGGCCACTTAGCTCTAGGTCGATTTGTTCTTCATCATGTCCATGCTTTTCTTCTTCATAGTCCTGCATACAATCATACTTGTTATACCAAGGGAGTAGCTCATCAAATGCTACATCCCTTGATATCCTCAAGTCCTTTGTGTTTGGGTTGAAGCACCTGTAACCTTTATGATCATTTGAATATCCTAGAAACACACACTTTTCTGCCTTTTGTTGTAGCTTGTGCCTCAATTCACTTGGCACATGTACATAACAAGTACATCCAAATATCTTCAAGTGGGAAAGATCAGGTTTCTTACCATAATAGGCTTGATATGGTGTCAATCCATGGATCCCTGAGGTAGGAGCCCTATTCATAAGATACACGATAGTATTTGCTGCATCACTCCAAAACATGTAAGGTACATTCATCTCATTAAGCATTGCTCTAGCGATCTCGGCAATGTATCTATTCTTTCGCTCTGCTACTCCATTTTGTTGGGGTGTGTACCTGCATGTTACTTGCCTCTTGATGCCTTGATCCATTAAAAAATCAGAAAACTCATTGGAGAAATATTCTCCCCCTCCATCGGACCTTAGCTTCTTGATATATGTACATGTTTCCTTCTCTACCATTGCCTTGAATGCTTTGAAACATGTAAACACATCTGATTTCTTTTTTTATGAAATAAACCCAAACACATCCATGAATCCAATGGATTGCTCTTTGGTTGGCCCCCACACATCTGTATGTATCAACTCCAATGGATGTTGGCCTATGTAGCCACTCTTCTTGAATGGAAGTCTCGCTTGCTTCCCTAGTTGACAAGATTCACATAAATGCTTCATACCTTGTCCTTGGAAGTTGGGAAGACCTTCAACCAGCCTCTTGAATTGCATTTCTTTCATTCTTTGTATGTTGATGTGACCTATCCTCTTGTGCCACAAGTCCAACTCCGAAATCCTCTTGTTTCCATATGTGAAGTAGACATGTTGAGTGGAATGAGAATTTACCTCCAAAGTGAAGAGTCTCCCTTGCTTCTTTCCTCTTGCTATGACCTTGTAACCTTGCTTAGGGTTCTCCAAAAAGCATCCACCTTTGTTGAACCTTACTCGATAGCCTCTTTCAACCATTTGCCCAACGGACACCAAGTTCTTTGTGATGGTAGGTACATGCAAGACATCCTTGAGACATCTTCCTTCCTCCTTGTCATCCAAAGCTACATCTCCAACATGGGAGATCTCATGGGCTGTATCATCACCTGTTTCTACATTTCCTTTACCTTTGGGAACATGTAGATTAGTAAACCAAGAAGCATTGCAACTCATATGGTTGCTACATCCACTATCAATATACCAAGTGTTATCTACTTTGCTTGAATTCCCATTCATGTGCATCATCAAGAGATTGTCATTTTCTGAACTTGTAGAAGCATAATTACCTTGGCCTTTGTATGAAGAACCTTGATTATAGCTCCTTTGGTTTCCTCCTTGGTAGCAATCTCTAGCATAGTGGCCAAACTTGCCACATATGTAAGATCCTTCACCATCTTGATTCCTGTTTTGTTGATGTCGTCCTCCTCTTCCTCTTGTTCTTCCTCTCCCTCTTTGTGATGAGGTGCCTTGGTCATGTCCTTGATTGCTTGAGTGGCCTTGCCTTCCTCCAAACCTTCCTTTGCCCCTTCCTTGTCCTGGTCTTCCTTTGCCCCTTAGATTACCTGCATAGAAAACTTGTGCATCCTTGCTTTTAGTTGAACTTCCACCTATGTTCATTTCTTCGGTGACCATGAGAGCAACCAATTGCTCAAAATCGAGAAGATTATCCCTTACATATACTGAAGTGGTAAAGGGTTTCCACTTCTCATCATCTCTCAAACCATTGAGAGCATAAGCCACAAGATCGTCATCGTCTACGTGGCTTCCAATGGATCCCAATGCATCTGATAACTCCTTGACCTTAAGTATGTAGTCATTTATGCTACTCCCTGAGCTCTTCCTAAGGTTGTTGAGCTCATTCTTGAGTTGGATCTTCCTTGCTTTGGTGCTTGTTGAATAAAGCCTTTCAAGTGTCTCCCATACCTTCATGCTTGAATCCAAGTCTTGGATATGGCCGATCATGCTATTGCTAATGTGTTGGGAAAGGATAAAGATAACCCTCTTGTCTCTTTCATTCCATTCCCTAAAGGCCCTTCTCTGGTCATTGGTTGGATTCTCATCCAACCTAGGTCTTGGTTCACTTCCACTAATCAACCCCCAAAGGCCCTTGCCCATAAGATAGTTGGAGACCCTAAATCTCCATGGTTGATAGTTCCCTTTGTCTAGCTTTTCAATTTGAGTGTTGAAGTCTCCCATATCTAGTCTTTGATACTTGACCTAGCCCTTGGCTAATTCTCCAATGTGTGTAAAATGAAAATGAGGCTCTGAGGTTACCTCAATCCAAAGCTTTCCTTAGATGGACACCTTGTGCTCTTGAAACTTTGAGTAGAATAGCTCCCCCTTGATGTGAGCTACCTCCAAGAAGCTTTTGTTGATGCAAACCTTCAACCACCAACTCCAAGAGGTCTTCTTGCTTGTATGTGATGCCTCCAAGATGCCCAAATGCTCTGATACCACTGATGGGGGAATTATCTCAACCCCTAAGCAACGATGAAGCGCGAATGACCTCCATAGGTATCTTTCTTTGACCTCTGCACACCAAAAGTGCTCTCACTCAGAGCTTATGCAGATAACTCCAGTGAGCTTTTGTAAACCTATAGTAGACACCAAGAGCTTTCCAACAAGACAAATTACTTAAAATGGATGCTTACACAAAGAGAAACAATGTCTACAACATGAGCTAGTTGAATGCTCACAACTGCTAGTCAAGCAGAGACCTCACTTCACTCCAGCAAGTTTTTCTCAGAGATTATACAGAGAATGAATCTCAAACTTAAGTCAACTTTAGAGCGCTCTAATAGCTACCCAATGCCACCAAAATCATAGCAAATGGATAAATAGAGAAGGAGAACCAGCCCTTACAACAGAGAGCAAAATATATCCAACAGAGCCTACACACAGAGAGAGATATCAATCACACAACTTCACTAAAATGAATGTTGCTCCTAGATTACTTAGAGAATGCTCTAGAGCATTTGTGAGCATACAATAGATTCTAATAGCTATCCAATGAGACAAGAATTACATCAAATGGATACAATATGACGGAGAACCAATGCCAACAACTCAGGGGTAGAGAGTTGCAACACTGCCTGCGCACACACATAGATATGCCTACTAAAAGAAAACAAACAAGCAAGCAAGGGGCTAGCTTAAGCAAGGGGCTTGCTTAGCAAAAATCCAGCACTTAGTGCTCACTTTACATGAGCTAAAATGCCAAGAATATGGCCCAAAAGAAGTCGGGATACATGCTCCTTTTATAGTGAGAAGTGTGCCCCTAAAATCTAGGAACTACCTTCCCAAATCAGCCTCCTAACTTGGAGGAATTAGTTGAGATGACTTGGGGAGTGGTTAAGTGACTTTTCTTGATGGCATCTCGTGGATTTTGGCTTCCTTTGATTGCTCCACATGTCCATAAAAGATTCCCCACGAATTTGTAGCTTGAATCTTGACTTTTAACCTGTGTGTGTGTGTGTTTATTATATGAATATGCACATGTATATGTATATTTACACTATATTCATATGTATAGGTATAGTATATGTATAGTTATATGTATATCTATGTTTATGTGTATATGTATATGTATATGAACATATATATGCATATGTATATGTATATGTATATGTATATGTATATGTATATGTATATGTATATGTATATGTATATGTATATGTATATGTATATGTATATGTATATGTATATGTATATGTATATGTATATGTATATGTATATGTATATGTATATGTATATGTATATGTATATGTATATGTATATGTATATGTATATGTATATGTATGTGTACATGTATATGTACATGTATATGTATATGTATATGTATATGTATATAGATATGTATATGTATATGTATATGTATATTTATATGTATATGTATATGTATATGTATATGTATATGTATATGTATATGTATATGTATATGTATATGTATATGTATATGTATATGTATATGTATATGTATATGTATATGTATATAGATATGTATATGTATATGTATATGTATATGTATATGTATATGTATATGTATATGTATATGTATATGTATAAGTATATGTATATGTATATGTATATGTATAGGTATATGTATGTGTTTATGATATGTATATGTATATGTATATGTATATGAATATGTATATGTATATGTGGAAGGGGGAAGTATCTCAACCCCTAAGCAACGACGAAGCATGAATGACCTCCACAGGTATCCGTCTTTGACCTATGCACACCAAAAGTGCTCTTACTCAGAGCATATGCAGAGAACTCCAGTGAGCTTTTGTAGACTTGTAGTAGACACCAAGATCTTTCCAACAAATCAAATTTTACCTTAAATGGATGCTTACACAAAGAGAAACAATGTCTACAACATCAGCTCGTTGAATGCTCACAACTGCTAGTCAAGCAGAGACCTCACTTCACTCTAGCAAGCTTTTCTCACAGATTATATAGAGAATGAATCTCAAACTTGGGCAACTTTAGAGCACTCTAATAGCTACCCAATGACACCAAAGTCATAGCAAATCGATAAATAGAGAAGGAGAACCAGCCCTTACAACATAGAGCAAAATATTTCCAACAGAGCCTACACACAAAGAGAGATATCAATCACACAACTTCACTAAAATGAATGTTGCTCCCACATTCTTTAGAGAATACTCCAAAAAAACTGTGAGCAAAAAATAGACTGTAATAGCTATCCAATGCGACAAGGATTACATCAAACGGATACAATATGAGGGAGAACCAATGCTAACAACTGAGGGGTAGAGAGTTGCAACACTTCCTGCGCACACACATAGATATGCCTTCTAAAAGAAAACAAACAAGTAAGCAAGGGGCTAGCCTAAGCAAGTGGCTTGCTTATCACAACTCCAGCATTTAGTGCTCACTTTACATGCGCTAAAACTCCAAGAAGATGTCCCAAAAGAAGTCGGGATACATGCTCCTTTTATAATAAGAAGTGTGCCCCTAAAATCTAGGAACTACCTTTCCAAATCAGCCTCTTAACTTGGAGGACTTAGTTGAAATGACTTCGGGGGTGGTTGAGTGACTTTTCTTGATAGAATCTTGTGGCTTTTGGCTTCCTTTGATTGCTCCACGTGTCGATAAAAGATTCCCCATGAATTTGTAGCTTGAAACTTGACTTTTAACATATGTATATGTATATGTATATGTATATGTATATGTATATGTATATGTATATGTATATTATATATATATATATATATATATATATATATATATATATATATATATATATATATATATATATATATATATATATATATATATATATATATATATATATATATATATATATATATATATATATGTGTGTGTGTGTGTGTGTGTGTGTATGTATATGTATATTTATATGTATATTTATATGTACATGTCGATGTAAATGTACATGTATATGTATATGTATATGTATATGTATATGTATATGTATAAGTATATGTATATGTATATGTATATGTATATGTATATGTATATGTATATGTATATGTATATGTATATGTATATGTATATGTATATGTATATGTATACGTATATGTCTATGTATATGTCTATGTATATGTATATGTATATGTATATGTCTATGTATATGTATATGTATATGAATATGTATATGCATATGTATATGTATATGTATATGTATATGTATAGGTATGTATATGTATATGTATATGTATATGTATATGTATATGTATATGTATATGTATATGTATATGTATATGTATATGTATATGTATATGTATATGTATATGTATATGTATATGTATATGTATATGTATATGTATATGTATATGTATATGTATATGTATATGTATATGTATATGTATATGTATATGTATATGTATATGTATATGTATATGTATATGTATATGTATATGTATATGTATATGTGATGGGGGAAGTATCTCAACCCCTAAGCAACGAGGAAGCGCGAATGACCTCCACAGGTATCCTTCTTTGACCTCTGCACACCAAAAGTGATCTTACTCAGAGCTTATGCAGAGAACTCCAGTGAGCTTTTGTAGACCTGTACTAGACACCAAGAGCTTTCCAAAGACAAATTTTACTTCAAATGGATGCTTACACAAAGAGAAACAATGTCTACAACATGAGCTAGTTGAATGCTCACAACTGCTAGTCAAGCAAAGACCTCACTTCACTCCAGCAAGCTTTTCTCAGAGATTATACAGAGAATGAATCTCAAACTTGAGTCAACTTCAGAGCCGTTTAATAGCTACCCAATGACACCAAAATCATAGCAAATGGATAAATAGAGAAGGAGAACCAGCCCTTACAACAGAGAGCAAAATATTTCCAACAGAGCCTACACACAGAGAGAGATATCAATCACACAACTTCACTAAAATGAATGTTGCTCCCAGAGTACTCAGAGAATGCTCCAGAAAATTTGTGAGCATAAAATAGACTCTAATAGCTATCCAATGAGACAAGAATTACATCAAATGGATACACTATGAGGGAGAACCAATGCTACCAACTCAGGGGTAGAGAGTTGCAACACTGCCTGCGCACACACATAGATATGCCTACTAAAAGAAAAGAAACAAGCAAGCAAGGGGCTAGCTTAATCAAGGGGCTTGCTTATCACAACTCCAGCACTTAGTTCTCACTTTACATGAGCTAAAACTCCAAGAAGATGGGCCAAAAGAAGTCGGGATACATGCTCCTTTTATAGTGAGAAGTGTGCCCCTAAAATCTAGGAACTACCTTTCCAAATCAGCCTCCTAACTTGGAGGATTTAGTTGAGATGAATTGGGGAGTGGTTGAGTGACTTTTCTTGATGGAATCTCGTGGCTTTTGGCTTCCTTTGATTGCTCCACATGTCCATAAAATATTCCCCACGAATTTGTAGCTTGAAGCTTGACTTTTAACACTCCCCCTCAAGCTTCAATTCTTCATCCTCATCCAAGCTCCTTCATGTTGATGCTTTGCTTGAATTTTGAAATCTTCATTCCATCCAAAGCCTTTCTAAACATGTTGGCAACTTGGTCCTTGGTACCAATATGATGTACTGAAACTTCCTTTGATATCACCTTTTCCCTTATGAAGTGATAGTGCACTTCAATATGCTTGGTTCTAGCATGATAGACAGGATTCGATGCTAGATGAATGCACTTATATTGTCACAAAAAATTGGATATGTGTCAACCTACAAATTAAGCTCCATAAATAACTGCTTAATCCACATTAGCTCACATGTGACTTGAGCCAAAGCTCTATACTCAGCCTCCGTGGAAGATAATGCCACCGTGGGTTGCTTCTTTGAAATCCATGAGATGATCTTGCTAGCTAGCATGACTAGGTAACCACTTGTACTTCTTCTATCCTCCTTCGAACCGGCCCAATCGGCATCAGAATAAGCTTTGACCTGCATATCATCATCAAATGAATAGAACAATCCTTCATTTATAGTGGCCTTGAGATATCGTAACATTCTTCTTGCAGCTTGCAAGTGTGTAGTCCTTGGACTATGCATAAATTGTGATAACACTCCAACTCCATATGCTATGTCGGGCCTAGTTATTGTGGCATAATTGAAAGATCCTACAATAGATCGATACAAGGTTACATCCTCTAATGGCTCTCCATCAATGGAGCTTAGCTTTAAATTAACTTCCATGGGTTTTTAAATAGGCTTGCAATGTAGCATCCCAAACCTCTCACGTAGGTCTAGAATATACTTCCTTTGTATGAGCATAATACCTTCTTCTTTGTATACAACTTCAATGCCAAGAATATACCTAAGATCTCCAAGATCAGAGATCCTAAACTCCTTTCCAAGCTTTGCCTTGATCTCCTCAATGCCCTTTGTATCATTACTTGTAATGATAAGATCATCTACATACACACACATGTAGACTACAAGTTCTCCTCTTTGTTTGATGAAGAGAGATAGATCCGCCTTGCATTGATTGTAACCACATTTGATCAAATAGTCCACCAATCTTTGGTTCCAAGCCCTTGGAGCTTGCTTTAGGCCATAAAGTGCCTTCTTCAACCTACAAACATGATGTGGAAACTTTTTATGAACAAAACCTAGTGGTTGCTCCATGTATACCTCTTCTTCCAAGTCTCCATTGAGAAAGGCATTCTTGATATCCAATTGGAAAAGCTTCCATCCTTTGCTAGCAGCCATTGCAATGAGTGTCCTAATGGTGCTCATCTTTGCCACAGCGCTGAATGTCTCTTCAAAGTCCACTCCATAGGTTTGTGCAAAACCCTTGGCCACCAATCTTACTTTGAACCTACAAATAGATCCATCTGAATTCCTCTTTACTTTATACACCCACTTATTACCTATTACCTTCATGTTCTCCTTCTTGGGCACTAGAGTCCATGTTTGATTTTCCTCAAGTGCGTTGATCTCTTCTTGCATTGCCTCTTTCCATTCGGTGTACCTGCTTGCATCTTCATAGCAATCGGGCTCATGATCTTCTACTACTTTGTTCATATATGCATAATGTGTTGCCATGTATGAATCATAAGTAAACCTTTGAGTTGGATACTTAACTCTAGAAGATTTCCTTTCTTCACCTTTTGGAGGAAAAAACCTCCTTTGCCTTGGGAACTTGATCTCTTTCTTTGACGTAGCTTCTTTCTCCATCATGTGTCCTTCATCATCTTCAACTTCATTACCTTCTTCATCCAACTCCACCAATGTTGCTTTGCCTTTGTTGATTGATTGTGCTTCATAGCTTGATGAAGATCTCCCCCTCCATGGTGAGTTCATGCTTGAACTATCTTCATTGATGGAACACCTTGGCCCACTTAGCTCTAGGTCGATTTGTTCTTCATCATGTCCACGCTTTTCTTCTTCATAGTCCTGCATACAATCATACTTGTTATACCAAGGGAGTAGCTCATCAAATGCTACATCCCTTGATATCCTCAAGTCCTTTGTGTTTGGGTTGAAGCACTTGTAACCTTTATGATCATTTGAATATCCTAGAAACACACTTTTCTGCCTTTGGTTGTAGCTTGTGCCTCAATTCACTTGGCACATGTACATAACAAGTACATCCAAATATCTGCAAGTGGAAAAGATCAGGTTTCTTACCATAATAGGCTTGATATGGTGTCAAGCCATGGATCCCTGAGGTAGGAGCCCTATTCATAAGATACACGGCGGTATTTGCTGCATCACTCCAAAACATGTTAGGTACATTCATCTCATTAAGCATTGCTCTAGCGATCTCGGCAATGTATCTATTCTTTCTCTCTGCTACTCCATTTTGTTGGGGTGTGTACCTGCATGTTACTTGCCTCTTGATGCCTTGATCCATTAAAAAATCAGAAAACTCATTTGAGAAATATTCTCCCCCTCCATCGGACCTTAGCTTCTTGATATATGTACCTGTTTCCTTCTCTACCATTGCCTTGAATGCTTTGAAACATGTAAACAGATCTGATTTGTTTTTGATGAAATAAACCCAAACCATCCTTGTGCAATCATCTATAAAAGTGACAAAGTACTTGTTACCTCCAATGGATTGCTCTTTGGTTGGCCCCCACACATCTGTATGTATCAACTCCAATGGATGTTGGCTTATGTAGCCACTCTTCTTGAATGGAAGTCTCGCTTGCTTCCCTAGTTGACAAGATTCACATAAATGCTTCATACCTTGTCGTGGGAAGACCTTCAACCAGCCTCTTGAATTGCATTTCCTTCATTCTTTGTATGTTGATGTGACCTATCCTCTTGTGCCACAAGTCCAACTCCGAAATCCTCTTGTTTCCATATGTGAAGTAGAGATGTTGAGTGGAATGAGAATTTACCTCCAAAGTGAAGAGTCTCCCTTGCTTCTTTCCTCTTGCCATGACCTTGTAACCTTGCTTAGGGTTCTCCACAAAGCATCCACCTTTGTTGAACCTTACTTGATAGCCTCTTTCAACCATTTGCCCAACGGACACCAACTTCTTTGTGATAGTAGGTACATGCAAGACATCCTTGAGACATCTTCCTTCCTCCTTGTCATCCAAAGCTACATCTCCAACATGGGAGATCTCATGGGCTGTATCATCACCTGTTTCTACATGTCCTTTACCTTTGGGAACATGTAGATTAGTAAACCAAGAAGCATTGCAACTCATATGGTTGCTACATCCACTATCAATATACCAAGTGTTATCTACTTTGCTTGAATTCCCATTCATGTGCATCATCAAGAGATTGTCATTTTCTGAACTTGTAGAAGCATAATTACCTTGGCCTTTGTATGAAGAACCTTGATTATAGCTCCTTTGGTTTCCTCCTTGGTAGCAATCTCTAGCATAGTGGCCAAACTTGCCACATATGTAACATCCTTCGCCATCTTGATTCTTGTTTTGTTGATGTCGTCCTCCTCTTCCTCTTGTTCTTCCTCTCCCTCGTTGTGATGAGGTGCCTTGGTCATGTCCTTGATTGCTTGAGTGGCCTTGCCTTCCTCCAAACCTTCCTTTGCCCCTTCCTTGTCCTCGTCTTCCTTTGCCCCTTTGATTACCTGCATAGAAAACTTGTGCATCCTTGCTTTTAGTTGAACTTCCACCTATGTTCATTTCTTCGGTGACCATGACAGCAACCAATTGCTCAAAATCGGGAAGATTATCCCTTACGTATACTGAAGTGGTAAAGGGTTTCCACTTCTCATCATCTCTCAAACCATTGAGAGTATAAGCCACAAGATCGTCATCGTCTACGTGGCTTCCAATGGATCCCAATGCATCTGATAACTCCTTGACCTTAACTATGTAGTCATTTATGCTACTCCCTGAGCTCTTCCTAAGGTTGTTGAACTCATTCTTCCTTGCTTTCGTGCTTGTTGAATAAACCCTTTCAAGTGTTTCCCATACCTTCGTGCTTGAATCCAAGTCTTGGATATGGCCGATCATGCTATTGCTAATGTGTTGGGAAAGGATAAAGATAACCCTCTTGTCTCTTT
>CM035437.1:68945415-68957915 GCA_020310875.1 Ceratopteris richardii | reverse complement strand
CGATTTTATCTTCACAACATAAGTGTCTAGTTTGATTTTTAAAATACTTGATCTTATCCACAATGCCATCCAAGTTGCTTGAACTGCAATTAGCATTACCCTCCACATTAGTACCCAACCTTGACGTTATTGTGTCTCTATATTTTCTTTTCTTTTCCTTCCAATAACATCTTAATGCTTGCTGATTGCTATCCACTACTAGTATTGTATTAAATTCCATTACTTTGCTTGTCCGAGATTGCCATGCATCAACACACTACAAATGAAGAAATCATAAATACAATAACATCTACCAGTCATCAATCCACTTTATTATATTGACTTTACATTGAGTATGCTCACCTAATATTATTATGTACTCCATCACTTATGTATGTAGACTTGTTATGCCACTTTTAAACCTACAACAATCATCCAAAACCTCAGATGTTAGATACAATGAATGAACAATATGAAACTAAATGGACATTGTTAGGCATACTTTTAAACCTGCAACAATCATCTACAATCTGAGATATTACTCCTATATAACTTCCCTTTTTTTAGAGAACAAGAAACAAGTAGATTAATGAGGGAATTGTACAAAATGTGCAGGGGCCAAGAGCCCACACATCACCATAAAATCAATGTCATCAGTCTTTACAACAAGAAGTTGCACCATATGACCATACGCAATGTTGGCTTAAGTCAAGGTTTAGCTCTCTCAACCATTGCCAATGTAATTGGAAACAATTTTGCACAAACAAGGTGTCATGCTTCTTGTCATCAAATATGAAGAAGTGGAGTACCTTTTTAGGAATGATCTCTAAACCAAAATATGTGATATGCACAAAAATAGTTATTTGTACAGACTCAGGATGCACCACGTTGAAAAAATACGTATAGTGATGGAGTCCCTCTCACTGTTCCCACTCAACATGCAGCATGTAGAAAAAATCACAGGCAAGAAGAGGTATTTCGACGTAATCTCCAACATGCAACACGCGAAAAAATAGTTATCAATATTCACCACTCAAGATGTAGCGTGTAGAAAAATTGCCTATAGTGATGGAGTCCATCTCACCGTTCCCCACTCAAAATGCAGCACGCAGAAAAACTCCCAGGGGAGATGAGGTACTACGGCATACTCTCCAACATGCCGCACGCAGAAAAACCCAAGAATCTCTAAACCTTTTGATTAAATAAACATTCTATATATATATATATATATATATATATATATATATATATATATATATATATATATATATATATATATATATATATAGGAGTTGGAAAAGCATTCCTACTCTGCAACCCACAGAAATTGCATCAAGATTTCTAATGTCTTTTCTGTCCCAAGGATACATGTTGGTGGTGGCTTCCAAGGTCTATTTCTGGCTCTTAATAGAGTCAATTTTCCACTTCAACTTGGGCTAATAATATCCAATACAGAGCTTTTGGGTCGACCCTATTCTTGGCAGCATGAAACTTAGGGAACCTAAAGCACAAAGAGTAGAATCAAATGCGAGAAACGATTGTTTAGAGTTGATTAAAGCCTCTGATTTTGTGTTGTGCACATACGTCTTCCATCGCCCATCAAGACAATTGCGGAAAGATTCGGTCGTGACTCGTTTACAACAACATAGGATCAACAAAAGAGAAGCCAAGAAAACTTCACCCTTGCACGCTCCATAACAAATGTATGGCTACCAAAGACAACAATCAGCTATGCAAAAAAACTCCGATGCGAGATGAGGTACTGCGGTGGACTCTCCAACCTACAGCAAGCAGCAAAACCCACGTCATGAAAGCTCCATGCTCGAGCATGCGTACTACTACCTACTCTCGCCCCACCACCTCGTTTTTAATCCTCTTTCAATAACCATTGCACGAAGTTCAGCTAAAAAGGATTTGGTTTTTCCAACTAATTAACGATGTCCCGAACATCACTTTTTTGTAACCATTAACATTCTTTCACCCATATGTGTATGTATATGTATATGTATATGAATATCTATATGTATATGTATATGTATATGTATACCTATATGTATATGTATATTTGTATGTATATGTATATGTATATGTATGTGTATATGTATATGTATATGTATATGTATATGTATATGTATGTGTATATGTATATGTATGTGTATATGTATGTGTATATGTATATGTATGTGTATATGTATATGTATATGTATATGTATATGTATATGTATATGTATATGTATATGTATATGTATATGTATATGTATATGTATATGTATCTATATATGTATACGTATATGTATGTTTATATGTATGTGTATATGTATATGTATGTGTATATGTATATGTATGTGTATATGTATATGTATATGTATATTTATATTAATATGTTGTTGATGTATGAAACACCACAAGAAATGAATTAATGTGACACTAGATAACCTCTATGGTCACCATTAACTCATTGCCACTCCAAACTTTGAGAAGTGATAGCCAAAACCAAGAACTTTACTTAATCAGAAATTTTCAGTCACTAAAATGACATACCTTCCGTATTTTGCTGATTTCTCTTAGTTCAAATATTATTTCTCCAAGGTCTTTTAGTGATGAAACTAGAAGAGTAGAGGTTTCCAACAAGCTATCATATGCATGAAACGGATCTCTAGAACTCAAGTTATGGCCTTCACAAGATCACCCTGTATGACTTGCCAAAACTGGAAATTTTGCCTCCTTTAGTAATTCTGAGTGTCTAAAAATGAAAATTCGATGCCTAGAATCGACTTGAAACCAAAAGTCGATGCCGGGCATCCACTTTGAGCTTTTTCAGCCACTTTTTCAGCACCAGAATTAGCCTATGAACACAAGACATGAGCAAGACCACTTTTATGTGGGAAGTCGATGCCAGACATCGACTTTATGCTGAAACTCGATGCCAGGCATCGAGTTGCTCCACAAACATCATCTTTTCAAGAAGTTCTAGCAGTACATAACACTTAGAAAATAAAATAAGGACTTATCAACACAAACTCGATGCCAGGCATCGACTTGCTTGGAAAACTTCAACTTTTGAGATCATTTCACACAAAAAATCTGGAGATGGAAGAAGAAGACTTATACACAGAAGTTTAATAAACTCTTTCCATAACTATGAAACCTCAGAAATGCACAGGTGCTTTCTCACGCAGAGAAGCCTGACTATTCTTAGTCATACAAAATGAGTTCTAACTCACTCTCTCATTGTCTTCCACTTCGCGTAAGTTGATACAAACTAACTTATATAGATTTTCTTATTCTCATGATTTTTAAAAAAACTTCTAGAACTAAAGTGAACTAACTTTACAAATATAATACACTTGTGAATTTGTCCCTTCACATAGGCATGTGCTTTTCTTCTAAAGCTTTGACCTTCAAATATATGTCCAATTAGTGATTGTTTCTCCAACATATGTATATGTATATGTATATGTATATGTATATGTATATTTATATGTATATATATGTATATTTATATGTATATATATGTATATGTATATGTTGATGGAGTATATCCACTCCTAGTTGCAACCGAAGAATGATAGGCCGTTCCTAGGACCAAACAGTTCACTGCCATAGTCCACCAAAAATTGAATTGCTCTCTAGAGGTGGGGTCTGAACTTATAAACTTTTGCACAAAAAAAAACACATCTCTAATCTTTCCCACAAGCCATAGATCAGGTAATTTGGAGAGTGTGACCTATTTCAACCTCATTGCACAAGATAGACCAAAATCTGCCCAAACTGGCAGCTTGCACCTATGTGTACCTTCCAACACACATATACTTGTGAATATGCAGAGATCAGACTAGAGAGCTTTCAAGCTCATTATAGTCAAGGTTACTAAATTCTTGATACTAAGATTACATCCAAAAGAAAGCTTATAATCATAGGAACAAAGTGAGCTATCTCGCAAATGCATTGGACTACTACACAAAGAGATATGGGTGATCAAAGATCACTTCCTATGAGAAAACTCCCACAAGCAAGGGGTTTGCTTAGCTAGGGGCTAGCTTAGACCAGGAGTAAGAAATCCTAATGAGATCCTACAATTGCTCAAATGCTAGAGGAGGATGGCCACGACTCTGCTCCATGAGTTTTCTTATATAATGCTAAAAAAGGTAGTTGTAAATTGAATTCAAAAATGCCCTGCAAATGATCCTGACTTTTCTCCATTAATTAGGTGAGTAAATGACTAACAAGACTCATGTAAAAGTGGTTGTATATCCTACCAAAAAGTGTGAGTGATTTGGCACTTCAACTTAGGTAAGAGTTCCCACACTTAAGATTGCTAAAATTCTAACACTCCCCCTCAAGGTCAAGTGTTAGTCTCCATTGATCTCCTTCAAGTTGAGGTTGATCTTGAACTTCTCCAACTTGATTACATCCATAAACTTAGTCATGATATCTGCTAGGTGATCTTTGATGTACGTGATGTCCACTTCTTTTGCTAGTACCTTCTCTCTGATGAAGTGATAATGGATCTCTATGTGCTTGCTTCTTGCATGGAACATAGGGTTGCTTGCTAGATGAATGCTTGACATATTATCTCCAAATAGAGTGAACTCTTTGACCTCCACATCCAAGTCTTTGAAGAGCTTCTTGAGCCACATGATCTCACATGTAGTAAGTGCTAAAGTTGTGTACTCAGCCTCAGTAAATGATAATGCAATTCTAGGTTGCTCCTTGGACATCCATGAAATGACTCTTTCACCTAGTAGTAGAACCCTTGGTTGATAGTGTGCTTGATGTACCTAAGAATTCTCTTGGATGCATTCATATAAGCATCAATTGGTGAATTTAGAAATTGAGAAAGAACTCCTACAACATAAGACAAGTGAGGTCTTGTGATGGTAGCATAATTAAGGCTCTGAATTATGCTTCTATATGCTGAAATGTCTTCAAGAGGTTGTCCTTCACCTGCATATAACTTAGTGTTTAGATCCACAGATTGTGTGAGTGGCTTACATCCACTCATACCATATTTATAAAGTACATCTAGCAAGTATTTCCTTTCAGTAAGGTAAATACCATTTTCCACATAAATAACTTCAATCCCAAGAAAGTAATTAAGAAATTTAAGATTGAAATCTTGAATTCATTTCCAAGCTTGGCCTTGATCCATGTGATACATGCATCATCACTCCCTATTATAATCAAGTCATCCACATATATGCATACAGAGACAACTAGTCCTCCTTCCTTCTTGAGGTATAAGGAAGGATCTCCATCACTTAGATTGTATCCACATGTGCACAAGTACTCCACAAGCCTTTGATTCCATGCCCTGGGATCTTTCTTCAAACCATACAATGAATTTGTAAGTTTACAAACAAAATTTGAATATTTAGGGTTCTCAAACCCTAATGGTTGAGTCACGTAGACTATCTCCTCCAAATCACCATTAAGAAAATCATTCTTTACATCCAATTGATATATTGGCCACCTCCTAGATGTGGCAACCCCGATGATTTTGTTAATTGTGGTCATCTTTGCAATTCAGATGAATGTTTCTTCATAGTCAATCCGATAGGATTGAGCAAATCCTTTTTCCACAAGCCTTGTTTTGTACCCAGCAATTGAACCATCAGAATTTCTCTTCACTTTATAGACCCATTTTTTGCCAAGTACCTTCATCCCTTGTTGTCTTGGAACTAGAATCCATGTGTTGTTTTCTTCAAGGGTTTTGTACTCTTCTTCCATAGCTTCTTGCTACTCCTTTCTGTCTTTGGCCTCTTCATAGGTACAAGGTTCATGATCTTTGATAACCTTACTCATGAAAGCATAATGCCTATCAATATAACTATCATACAAAAGTCTTGAGATTGGATGTTTTACCACTCTTGACCTCCTTTCTTCTCCTTTTGGTGGAATGAATCTTCTTTACCTTGGTGCCTTGATTTTTGCTTTCGATGTGGCTCCCCGTTCTAACATAGGTTCTTCAAACTCTTCAACTTCATGTCCATCTTCATCAAGCTCTACCAATCTTGGGTTTCCTTTATTCACTGATTGATGGGTTGAATCCATGCATGAACTCCTTTTTATGCTTGGACCATTGATTTCCAGTTATCTTGAAACCTAGCTTCATATCTTCTCTTTGCTTCTTCAATATCTTCATCTTGCAATGGAACTTTGGAAGCATAGCACGGTTTGCGTTCATCAAACACTACATCTCTAGATACCTTTAACTCCCTTGTAATAGGATTGTAGCACATGTAACTTTTTTCCTCCATAGCATAACCAATAAACTTATATCTTTCAGCCCTTGCAACCATCTACCTCTCAGCTCTTGTGGCACATGTGTGTAGCATAAACACCCAAAGATTCTAACATGTGAAAGGTCTGGTTTGCTTCCACTCCATGCCTCCTAAGGTGTGATGTCATGTACCCCTCATGTGGGACACCTATTCATCAAGTACACAGTATTAGATACATCATCTACCCAATATGAAAGGCACATTCATTTCATTTAACATACTCCTAGCAATTTTAGGAATATACCTATTCTTCCTCTCTCCCACCCCATTTTGTTGGGGAGTATATCTGCAAGTGATCTACCTCTTTATACCTTAGTCCTGCAAGAAATCACAAAAAGCATGGGAGAAGTATTCTCCCCCTCCATCTGACCTTAGGGTTTTGATGTAGCAACTTGTTTCCTTTTCAACTTGTGCCTTGAATCTTTTGAATACATCAAACACATCTGAGTTTTTCTTTATAAAATACAAAAATACTTTTCTTGAGTAGTCATCTATGAAGGTTACAAAGTACCTATTATCTACAAGAGAGGGCTCTTTGGTTGGCACCCACACATCTGTGTGCACAAGGTCTAACACATCATGTGCTACATATCCACTCTTCTTGAAGGGAAGCCTTGTAGACTTGCCTAGTTGACAAGCTTCACACATCTCCTATAACATTTGTAATGAAAAATATGTTAAACCTCTTACCAATTGCCTATTCTCCATGTGTTTCATTCTTTGAATGTTGATGTGACCACACCTTTTATGTCACAAATCCAAATCTCTAATCTTCTTGTCCCCATAGGTGATGAACATTGCCTTGTTGCTTTGTCCTTTGCCAATGTCAAGAGTGAACATCCTTCCTTTCTTCTTTCCCTTGGCTATCAGCTCATATCCATTCCTTGGGTCTTCAATAAAGCATCCTTTGTGGTTGAGCTTGACTCGGTATCCATTTTTAACCATCTATCCAATAGAGATTAAGTTTTTTGTAATAGTAGGAACATGCAATACCTTAGATAGTCCTTTTTCTTTGATGTTGCCTTCAAGCTTTACATCTCCCATTTGTTGTATCTCATGCTCTGTGTTGTCTCCTATCTCCACAAAGCCTCTGCTTCGGTGCTTGAAGATTGCTAAAGTACTCCTCTTTACCTGACATGTGGTTACTACAACCACTATCTATATATCACACCTCATCATGTGGTTGACCTTCTATTTTATGTTTCATAGCTAATAAATCCTCATTTTTTGAATTTGTTGAGGAGTTTGCATAATTACCTTGCCCTTTATAATTGTTCCCATCATGCTTTTCCCAACAATCTTTGGCATTGTGACCTTGCTTCCCACAATTGAAGCATCCATTTGATTTGGAGTAGCCTCAACCTCCATATCTTCCTCCTCTACCTCTTCCTCTTCCTCTTCCGCTTGATGATTGACCTTCATCTTGGCTTGATTGACTCTCTTGATAGCTTTGGCTGCCTTGTCGGTAGTTGCATCTACCTCTTCCTCTTGAAGCACCTCTATTGCCTTTGCCTCTTCCTCCTTTGCCTGCATAGAAGAGTTGTTATTGGCTGCCCTTTGACTTTTTGCTTCCATGGTTGAGCTCCTCACTCACCATAAGAGAAGTAAGTTGCTCAAAATCTGGCAATGAATCTCTTACATAGACAGAGGTTGTGAATGCCTTCCATTTATCATCTACTCTAAGCCCATTAAGTGTGTGGGCAACTAGGTCATCATCATCTACAACACATCCTATTGAACCAAGTGCATTTGAGATCTCTTTTACTTTGAGTATGAAGTTATTAATGCTCTAATTTGATGAGTTCCCAAGGTTGTTGAGCTCATTCTTGAGCTGAATTTTTCTAGGGTTTGTAGAGGTGGAGTACAACCTTTCTAAACACTCCCAAACCTTCTTAGATGTATCTAGGTCTTGGATATGACCTATCATGGAGTTGCTTATGTGTTGAGAAAGAATGAAGATCACTCTCCTATCCCTTGCTTCCCATTCTCTAATGGCCTTCCTTTGATTCTCAGTAGGTATATGTGGATCTATGTATGGCTTCACCTGAGTACCACTAACCAACCCCCAAAGACCCTTTCCCATGAGGAAGTTAGAGATTCTAAACTTCCAAGGTTGGTAATTGTTGGAGGATAAACACTCCTATGTGCACAACAAAAGCAAATGAACCCTCCTAGGATCCTGAAATTTTTCAGACATAGGTTCTGTATTTTCTGAGTTTCTCGGAGTATATGCAGAGACTGAAAATGAAATTTTGCAGGCATAAACTAGACTTTAAGAGCTTTCAAATGAGAGTAAAATCACTCCATTTGAATACTGGATGATGCCTCAACCAGCTGCAACAAAACAGATAACTTGATCTCTTCACAGAGTATGAGCTAACTGGACAGACACTGTTCTGGACATTTCTCTGCACATGTGCAGGCACTGAACCTGAGACTTATACCAGACAAAGTAAAACTTATAAGCTTTCCAACAAGACAAAAATCATTGCAAATGGATTCCGGATGAAGGAGAAACAACAATTACAAGACCGGGGGGTCTGCCAAAAACATCTAGATAGATAGAGTGTGTAAAAGTGAAATTTCTGCAAAATATGCAGAGAACAGCTACTAGGGGGTGTGCTTAAGCAAGGGGGCAGCTTGGGCTCGTATTTCCACGACTCTAAGTCATAATACAACTCATTAGAGGTTTTAAAGACCTCATACTAACCTCTTTAACCAATCAAAAGCATATACATGTCAAAAGTGAGGTCCAATCACATCAAGAGGTGAGCTAAATCTTCTCTAATCAAATTCTTTCCATTATGGACATGATTTGATGCCTCCAACTCGTGGAAATCAGCCTCCTTTGATTGTGGATGATGTGGAAGGTTCAATTTGGGGCATGTTCCCACACTCTTGAGCTTGAAAAACTTTCAACACTCCCCCTCAAGCTCAAGTCTTTTCCTTTGTTGCTTCAGCCTATGTCTCTTATGTTGATAGCTTCCTTGAATCCTCCAAGCTTTGTACCTTCAAGAAACTTTGTCATCATGTCTGCAACCTGCATTTTAGTGTTCACATACCTTATATCTAGCTCTTTTGCCATCACCTTTTCTCTAACGAAGTGGTAATGAACCTCTATGTGCTTGCTCCTTGCATGAAACATGGGATTGTTAGCTAGATAGATGCTTGAAATGTTGTCTCCATAAAGAGGAAACTCCTGCACTTCCACTTCCAAGTCCTTAAGTAGCTTCTTAAGCCATAATAGCTCACATGTAGCCGATGCTAAACCTCTGTACTCAGCCTCTGTGGATGAAAGAGCAACAGTGGGTTGCTTCTTAGAGCTCCAAGAGATCACTTTTGTACCTATCATGAAAACATAACCCGATGTACTCCTTCGATCATCCTTGCTACCTGCCCAATCAGCATCACTATATCCTTTGACACTTAGATCAGCATCATATGAGTAAAATAGACCTTGGTTGATGGTGTGCTTGATGTAACGAAGCACCTTTCTTGCCACCATAAGATGATCATGAGGTGCATGCAAAAATTGAGAGAGAACACCTACTACATATGCAAGATCAGGTCTAGTGAATGTAGCATAAATTAATGAACCAATTATGCTTCTATATAGTGTAATATCTTGTATAGCCTCTCCTTGACCTGCAACCAACTTTGTATTGGGCTCCATGGGCTGAGAAAGTGGCTTACAACCACTCATACCAAACCTATATAGCACATCCAACAAGTATTTTCTTTGAATCAAGAAGATGCCATTGTGTGCATAGATTACCTCTATTCCCAAGAAGTACTTTAGTGTTCCAAGATCAGATATCTTGAACTCCTTCCCTAGCTTTGATTTGATATCTTTAATACCTGCAATATCACTTCCTGTGATGATCAAATCGTCCACATAGATGCATATATATACCGTCTTGTCTCCTTGCTTCTTCATGTAAAGTGATGGATCTACAACACTTTCTTTGTATCCACAACTTGATAAATAATCCACTAACCTCTGATTCCAGGCCCTTGGGGCTTGCTTTAGTCCATATAGTGCTTTCCTTAGCTTGCAAACATGATTTGGGTACCTCATACTAGCAAATCCTTGAGGTTGGCTCATGTAGACTACTTCTTCAAGCTCTCCATTGAGGAAGGCATTCTTCACATCCAACTGATATAAGCTCCATTTCCTTGATGTGGCCACTGCAATCAAAGTCCTAATTGTTGGCATCTTGGCTACGGGGCTGAAAGTTTCATCATAATCTATCCCGTAGCTTTGGGAGAAGCCTTTTGCCACCAACCTTGCTTTGTACCTAGCAATGGAACCATCTGAATTTCTTTTAATTTTGTAAACCCACTTATTACCCATCACCTTCATGCCTTCTTGAGCTGGTACCAAGCTCCAAGTATGGTTCTCATCAAGTGCTTTGAGCTCTTCCTTCATTGCCTCTTGCCATTCCTTGCAATCCTTAGCTTCTTCATAACTAGTTGGTTCTTTGTCCTTGATTACCTGAGTCATGTATGCATAATGCTTTGCAATGAAATTATCATATGTTAACCTTTGTACTGGATATCTTACTCTTGAAGACCTTCTTTCACTTCCTTTAGGTGTGGTTGCCATCTTCTTTCTTTGTTTGGCCACTCCTGGAGTTTGAACTTCTTCTATCTCTTCATCTTCCAACATGCTCTCGTCCACATAGCTTCCTTCTTCAACTGAAATCTTCTCTTTGCCTTTGACTTTGCTTTCTTCAGAGCTGGTCTCTCTTTCCCTAAGCCTTCCACTCCATGGTGAGGGTGTCCTTGTGTTGCATGAGTTGCTTGGACCACTCAAATCCATGCTTTCTTGAACTCTATCATCATTCTTCAAATCTGTCTCACCTATGTCTTCAACCTGCAATGGACTTGTGCATGCATACCAAGGCTTCAACTCATCAAAGACAACATCCCTACTTACCTTCAGCTCCTTGGTGATGGGATTATAGCATTTATACCCCTTTTGTTCCATAGAATATCCCAAAAAAATACACCTTTCAGATTTGGCATCTAACTTTGACCTCAACTCTTGAGGTACAGGTACATAGCATATACAACCAAAGATTCTAAGATGTGAAATGCAAGGTTTTCTTCCACTCCATGCTTCCTCAGGGGTTAGATGATGTATACCCAATGTAGGACATCTATTCATGATGTATGTGGCTGTATATGTAGCCTCTCCCCAATAACAATGCGGCATATTCATTTCATTGAGCATACACCTTGCTACCTCTGCTATGTGTCTGTTCTTTCTCTCTGCTACCCCATTTTGTTGAGGGGTATACCTGCATGTAAATTGTCTTTTGATGCCATTGACCTGCAAAAATTCAGAAAATTCATGGGAGAAGTACTCTCCCCCTCCATCGGATCTCAAAGTTTTGATAAACTTTCTAGATTCCTTCTCCACCTGTGCTTTGAATTTCTTGAAGTAGTGGAACACATCTGATTTGTTTCTAATGCAATACAACCACACTTTCCTTGAAAAGTCATCAATGAAGGTTACAAAATACCTATTTCCAGCAAGGGATGCTTCTCTTGTTGGACCCCAAACATCCGTGTGAATGAGGTCTAAAACATTTGCACTTACATAGGTACTCTTCTTGAAGGGCAGCCTTGATTGTTTTCCTTGTTGGCAAGCTACACAAATTTCATGCAACATTTTAGATGTAAAATTTGGTAGGCCTCTTACCAAGCTCCTCCTTTGCATGTCCTTGAGCTTTTGTAGGTTGATGTGACCTATTCGTTTATGCCATAGATCCAAATCTGCTATCCTCTTGTCTCCATATGTGACATACATTGAATGGTGTGGCTGATTTATGTCCATTGTGAACATTCTCCCTTGCTTTTTTCCTTTTGCTATGAGCTTGAAACCTGCCCTTGGATCCTCAACAAAACATCCTCTTTCATTGAACCTAACTTGATAGCCTTTTTCTACCATTTGGCCTACCGAAATCAAGTTTTTGGTAATAGTAGGGACATGTAATACCTCTGATAAGCACTTTGCTCTTTGAATTCCTTCCAAACTGATATCTCCCACATGTTGAATGATATGCTCTGAGTTATCACCTGTTTCCACATGCCCTTGATGCTTTGGGACCTGAAAATTACTAAAAAAATCCTTTCGACATGACATATGATTGCTACATCCACTGTCTACATACCATACATCTTCACTAGCTTGAGTTGTATCTTCACCATACCTCATGGCAAGTAAATAAT
>CM035437.1:68922915-68935415 GCA_020310875.1 Ceratopteris richardii | reverse complement strand
GCCACGGGGCTGAATGTCTCTTCAAAGTCCACTCCATAGGTTTGTGCAAAACCCTTGGCCACCAATCTTGCTTTGAACCTAGAAATAGATCCATCTGAATTCCTCTTTACTTTATACACCCACTTATTACCTATTACCTTCATGTTATCCTTCTTGGGCACTAGAGTCCATGTTTGATTTTCCTCAAGTGCATCGATCTCTTCTTGCATTGCCTCTTTCCATTCGGTGTACCTGCTTGCATCTTCATAGCAATCGGGCTCATGATCTTGTACTACTTTGTTCATATATGCATAATGCGTTGCCATGTATGAATCATAAGTAAACCTTTGAGTTGGATACTTAACTCTAGAAGACTTTTTGGAGGAAACCTCCTTTGCCTTGGGAACTTGATCTCTTTCTTTGACGTGGCTTCTTTCTCCATCATGTGTCCATCATCTTCAACTTCATTACCTTCTTCATCCAACTCCACCAATGTTGCTTTGCCTTTGTTGATTGATTGTGCTTCATAGCTTGATGAAGATCTCCCCCTCCATGGTGAGTTCTTGCTTGAACTATCTTCATTGATGGAACACCTTGGGCCACTTAGCTCTAGGTCGATTTGTTCTTCATCATGTCCATGCTTTTCTTCTTCATAGTCCTGCATACAATCATACTTGTTATACCAAGGGAGTAGCTCATCAAATGCTACATCCCTTGATATCCTCAAGTCCTTTGTGTTTGGGTTGAAGCACCTGTAACCTTTATGATCATTTGAATATCCTAGAAACACACACTTTTCTGCCTTTGGTTGTAGCTTGTGCCTCAATTCACTTGGCACATGTACATAACAAGTACATCCAAATATCTTCAAGTGGGAAAGATCAGGTTTCTTACCATAATAGGCTTGATATGGTGTCAATCCATGGATCCCTGAGGTAGGAGCCCTATTCATAAGATACACGACAGTATTTGCTGCATCACTCCAAAACATGTAAGGTACATTCATCTCATTAAGCATTGCTCTAGCGATCTCGGCAATGTATCTATTCTTTCGCTCTGCTACTCCATTTTGTTGGGGTCTGTACCTGCATGTTACTTGCCTCTTGATGCCTTGATCCATTAAAAAATCAGAAAACTCATTGGAGAAATATTCTCCCCCTCCATCGGACCTTAGCTTCTTGATATATGTACCTGTTTCCTTTTCTACCATTGCCTTGAATGCTTTGAAACATGTAAACACATCTGATTTTTTTTTTTATGAAATAAACCCAAACACATCCATGAATCCAATGGATTGCTCTTTGGTTGGCCCCCACACATCTGTATGTATCAACTCCAATGGATGTTGGCCTATGTAGCCACTCTTCTTGAATGGAAGTCTCGCTTGCTTCCCTAGTTGACAAGATTCACATAAATGCTTCATACCTTGTCCTTGGAAGTTGGGAAGACCTTCAACCAGCCTCTTGAATTGCATTTCTTTCATTCTTTGTATGTTGATGTGACCTATCCTCTTGTGCCACAAGTCCAACTCCGAAATCCTCTTGTTTCCATATGTGAAGTAGACATGTTGAGTGGAATGAGAATTTACCTCCAAAGTGAAGAGTCTCCCTTGCTTCTTTCCTCTTGCTATGACCTTGTAACCTTGCTTAGGGTTCTCCAAAAAGCATCCACCTTTGTTGAACCTTACTCGATAGCCTCTTTCAACCATTTGCCCAACGGACACCAAGTTCTTTGTGATGGTAGGTACATGCAAGACATCCTTGAGACATCTTCCTTCCTCCTTGTCATCCAAAGCTACATCTCCAACATGGGAGATCTCATGGGCTGTATCATCACCTGTTTCTACATTTCCTTTACCTTTGGGAACATGTAGATTAGTAAACCAAGAAGCATTGCAACTCATATGGTTGCTACATCCACTATCAATATACCAAGTGTTATCTACTTTGCTTGAATTCCCATTCATGTGCATCATCAAGAGATTGTCATTTTCTGAACTTGTAGAAGCATAATTACCTTGGCCTTTGTATGAAGAACCTTGATTATAGCTCCTTTGGTTTCCTCCTTGGTAGCAATCTCTAGCATAGTGGCCAAACTTGCCACATATGTAAGATCCTTCACCATCTTGATTCCTGTTTTGTTGATGTCATCCTCCTCTTCCTCTTGTTCTTCCTCTCCCTCTTTGTGATGAGGTGCCTTGGTTATGTCCTTGATTGCTTGAGTGGCCTTGCCTTCCTCCAAACCTTCCTTTGCCCCTTCCTTGTCCTCGTCTTCCTTTGCCCCTTAGATTACCTGCATAGAAAACTTGTGCATCCTTGCTTTTAGTTGAACTTCCACCTATGTTCATTTCTTCGGTGACCATGAGAGCAACCAATTGCTCAAAATCGAGAAGATTATCCCTTACATATACTGAAGTGGTAAAGGGTTTCCACTTCTCATCATCTCTCAAACCATTGAGAGCATAAGCCACAAGATCGTCATCGTCTACGTGGCTTCCAATGGATCCCAATGCATCTGATAACTCCTTGACCTTAAGTATGTAGTCATTTATGCTACTCCCTGAGCTCTTCCTAAGGTTGTTGAGCTCATTCTTGAGTTGGATCTTCCTTGCTTTGGTGCTTGTTGAATAAAGCCTTTCAAGTGTCTCCCATACCTTCATGCTTGAATCCAAGTCTTGGATATGGCCGATCATGCTATTGCTAATGTGTTGGGAAAGGATAAAGATAACCCTATTGTCTCTTTCATTCCATTCCCTAAAGGCCCTTCTCTGGTCATTTGTTGGATTCTCATCCAACCTAGGTCTTGGTTCACTTCCACTAATCAACCCCCAAAGGCCCTTGCCCATAAGATAGTTGGAGACCCTAAATCTCCATGGTTGATAGTTCCCTTTGTCTAGCTTTTCAATTTGAGTGTTGAAGTCTCCCATATCTAGTCTTTGATACTTGACCTAGCCGTTGGCTAATTCTCCAATGTGTGTAAAATGAAAATGAGGCTCTGAGGTTACCTCAATCCAAAGATTTCCTTAGATGGACACCTTGTGCTCTTGAAACTTTGAGTAGAATAGCTCCCCCTTGATGTGAGCTACCTCCAAGAAGCTTTTGTTGATGCAAATCTTCAACCACCAACTCCAAGAGGTCTTCTTGCTTGTATGTGATGCCTCCAAGATGCCCAAATGCTCTGATACCACTGATGGGAGAATTATCTCAACCCCTAAGCAACGATGAAGCGCGAATGACCTCCATAGGTATCTTTCTTTGACCTCTGCACACCAAAAGTGCTCTCACTCAGAGCTTATGCAGATAACTCCAGTGAGCTTTTGTAAACCTATAGTAGACACCAAGAGCTTTCCAACAAGACAAATTACTTAAAATGGATGCTTACACAAAGAGAAACAATGTCTACAACATGAGCTAGTTGAATGCTCACAACTGCTAGTCAAGCAGAGACCTCACTTCACTCCAGCAAGTTTTTCTCAGAGATTATACAGAGAATGAATCTCAAACTTAAGTCAAATTTAGAGCGCTCTAATAGCTACCCAATGCCACCAAAATCATAGCAAATGGATAAATAGAGAAGGAGAACCAGCCCTTACAACAGAGAGCAAAATATATCCAACAGAGCCTACACACAGAGAGAGATATCAATCACACAACTTCACTAAAATGAATGTTGCTCCTAGATTACTTAGAGAATGCTCTAGAGAATTTGTGAGCATACAATAGATTCTAATAGCTATCCAATGAGACAAGAATTACATCAAATGGATACAATATGACGGAGAACCAATGCCAACAACTCAGGGGTAGAGAGTTGCAACACTGCCTGCGCACACACATAGATATGCCTACTAAAAGAAAACAAACAAGCAAGCAAGGGGCTAGCTTAAGCAAGGGGCTTGCTTAGCAAAAATCCAGCACTTAGTGCTCACTTTACATGAGCTAAAATGCCAAGAATATGGCCCAAAAGAAGTCGGGATACATGCTCCTTTTATAGTGAGAAGTGTGCCCCTAAAATCTAGGAACTACCTTCCCAAATCAGCCTCCTAACTTGGAGGAATTAGTTGAGATGACTTGGGGAGTGGTTAAGTGACTTTTCTTGATGGCATCTCGTGGCTTTTGGCTTCCTTTGATTGCTCCACATGTCCATAAAAGATTCCCCACGAATTTGTAGCTTGAATCTTGACTTTTAACCTGTGTGTGTGTGTGTTTATTATATGAATATGCACATGTATATGTATATTTACACTATATTCATATGTATAGGTATAGTATATGTATAGTTATATGTATATCTATGTTTATGTGTATATGTATATGTATATGAACATATATATGCATATGTATATGTATATGTATATGTATATGTATATGTATATGTATATGTATATGTATATGTATACATCTATGTATATGTATATGTATATGTATATGTATATGTATATGTATATGTATATGTATATGTATATGTATATGTATATGTATATGTATATGTATATGTATATGTATATGTATATGTATATGTATATGTATATGTATATGTATATGTATATGTATATGTATATGTATATGTATGTGTATATGTATATGTATATGTATATGTATATGTATATGTATATGTATATGTATATAGATATGTATATGTATATGTATATGTATATGTATATGTATATGTATATGTATATGTATATGTATATGTATATGTATAAGTATATGTATATGTATATGTATATGTATAGGTATATTTATGTGTTTATGATATGTATATGTATATGTATATGTATATGAATATGTATATGTATATGTGGAAGGGGGAAGTATCTCAACCCCTAAGCAACGACGAAGCATGAATGACCTCCACAGGTATCCGTCTTTGACCTATGCACACCAAAAGTGCTCTTACTCAGAGCATATGCAGAGAACTCCAGTGAGCTTTTGTAGACTTGTAGTAGACACCAAGATCTTTCCAACAAATCAAATTTTACTTCAAATGGATGCTTACACAAAGAGAAACAATGTCTACAACATTAGCTAGTTGAATGCTCACAACTGCTAGTCAAGCAGAGACCTCACTTCACTCTAGCAGGCTTTTCTCACAGATTATATAGAGAATGAATCTCAAACCTGTGCAACTTTAGAGCACTCTAATAGCTACCCAATGACACCAAAGTCATAGCAAATCGATAAATAGAGAAGGAGAACCAGCCCTTACAACATAGAGCAAAATATTTCCAACAGAGCCTACACACAAAGAGAGATATCAATCACACAACTTCACTAAAATGAATGTTGCTCCCACATTCTTTAGAGAATACTCCAAAAAAGCTGTGAGCAAAAAATAGACTGTAATAGCTATCCAATGCGACAAGGATTACATCAAACGGATACAATATGAGGGAGAACCAATGCTAACAACTTAGGGGTAAAGAGTTGCAACACTTCCTGCGCATACACATAGATATGCCTACTAAAAGAAAACAAACAAGTAAGCAAGGGGCTAGCCTAAGCAAGTGGCTTGCTTATCACAACTCCAGCACTTAGTGCTCACTTTACATGAGCTAAAACTCCAAGAAGATGTCCCAAAAGAAGTCGGGATACATGCTCCTTTTATAATAAGAAGTGTGCCCCTAAAATCTAGGAACTACCTTTCCAAATCAGCCTCTTAACTTGGAGGACTTACTTGAGATGACTTCGGGGGTGGTTGAGTGACTTTTCTTGATAGAATCTTGTGGCTTTTGGCTTCCTTTGATTGCTCCACGTGTCGATAAAAGATTCCCCATGAATTTGTAGCTTGAAACTTGACGTTTAACATATGTATATGTATATGTATATGTATATGTATATGTATATGTATATGTATATGTATATGTATATGTATATGTATATGTATATGTATATATATATATATATATATATATATATATATATATATATATATATATATATATATATATATATATATATATATATATATATGTGTGTGTGTGTGTGTGTGTGTGTATGTATATGTATATTTATATGTACATGTCGATGTAAATGCACATGTATATGTATATGTATATGTATATGTATATGTATATGTATAAGTATATGTATATGTATATGTATATGTATATGTATATGTATATGTATATGTATATGTATATGTATATGTATATGTATATGTATATGTATATGTATACGTATATGTCTATGTATATTTCTATGTATATGTATATGTATATGTCTATGTATATGTATATGTATATGAATATGTATATGCATATGTATATGTATATGTATATGTATATGTATAGGTATATGTATATGTATATGTATATGTATATGTATATGTATATGTATAGGTATATGTATATGTATATGTATATGTATATGTATATGTATATGTATATGTATATGTATATGTATATGTATATGTATATGCATATGTATATGTATATGTATATGTATATGTATATGTATATGTGATTGGGGAAGTATCTCAACCCCTAAGCAACGAGGAAGCGCGAATTACCTCCACAGGTATCCTTCTTTGACCTCTGCACACCAAAAGTGATCTTACTCAGAGCTTATGCAGAGAACTCCAGTGAGCTTTTGTAGACCTGTACTAGACACCAAGAGCTTTCCAAAGACAAATTTTACTTCAAATGGATGCTTACACAAAGAGACAATGTCTACAACATGAGCTAGCTGAATGCTCACAACTGCTAGTCAAGCAAAGACCTCACTTCACTCCAGCAAGCTTTTCTCAGAGATTATACAGAGAATGAATCTCAAACTTGAGTCAACTTCAGAGCCCTTTAATAGCTACCCAATGACACCAAAATCATAGCAAATGGATAAATAGAGAAGGAGAACCAGCCCTTACAACAGAGAGCAAAATATTTCCAACAGAGCCTACACACAGAGAGAGATATCAATGACACAACTTCACTAAAATGAATGTTGCTCCCAGAGTACTCAGAGAATGCTCCAGAGAATTTGTGAGCATAAAATAGACTCTAATAGCTATCCAATGAGACAAGAATTACATCAAATGGATACACTATGAGGGAGAACCAATGCTACCAACTCAGGGGTAGAGAGTTGCAACACTGCCTGCGCACACACATAGATATGCCTACTAAAAGAAAAGAAACAAGCAAGCAAGGGGCTAGCTTAATCAAGCGGCTTGCTTATCACAACTCCAGCACTTAGTTCTCACTTTACATGAGCTAAAACTCCAAGAAGATGGGCCAAAAGAAGTCGGGATACATGCTCCTTTTATAGTGAGAAGTGTGCCCCTAAAATCTAGGAACTACCTTTCCAAATCAGCCTCCTAACTTGGAGGATTTAGTTGAGATGAATTGGGGAGTGGTTGAGTGACTTTTCTTGATGGAATCTCGTGGCTTTTGGCTTCCTTTGATTGCTCCACATGTCCATAAAAGACTCCCCACGAATTTGTAGCTTGAAGCTTGACTTTTAACACTCCCCCTCAAGCTTCAATTCTTCATCCTCATCCAAGCTCCTTCATGTTGATGCTTTGCTTGAATTTTGAAATCTTCATTCCATCCAAAGCCTTTGTAAACATGTTGGCAACTTGGTCCTTGGTACCAATATGATGTACTGAAACGTCCTTTGATATCACCTTTTCCCTTATGAAGTGATAGTGCACTTCAATATGCTTGGTTCTAGCATGATAGACAGGATTCGATGCTAGATGAATGCACTTATATTGTCACAAAAAATTGGATATGTGTCAACCTACAAATTAAGCTCCATAAATAACTGCTTAATCCACATTAGCTCACATGTGACTTGAGCCAAAGCTCTATACTCAACCTCCGTGGAAGATAATGCCACCGTGGGTTGCTTCTTTGAAATCCATGAGATGATCTTGCTAGCTAGCATGACTAGGTAACCACTTGTACTTCTTCTATCCTCCTTCGAACCGGCCCAATCGGCATCAGAATAAGCTTTGACCTGCATATCATCATCAAATGAATAGAACAATCCTTCATTTATAGTGGCCTTGAGATATCGTAACATTCTTCTTGCAGCTTGCAAGTGTGTAGTCCTTGGACTATGCATAAATTGTGATAACACTCCAACTCCATATGCTATGTCGGGCCTAGTTATTGTGGCATAATTGAAAGATCCTACAATAGATCGATACAAGGTTACATCCTCTAATGGCTCTCCATCAATGGAGCTTAGCTTTAAATTAACTTCCATGGGTTTTTAAATAGGCTTGCAATGTAGCATCCCAAACCTCTCAAGTAGGTCTAGAATATACTTCCTTTGTATGAGCATAATACCTTCTTCTTTGTATACAAATTCAATGCCAAGAATATACCTAAGATCTCCAAGATCAGAGATCTTAAACTCCTTTCCAAGCTTTGCCTTGATCTCCTCAATGCCCTTTGTATCATTACCTGTAATGATAAGATCATCTACATACACACACATGTAGACTACAAGTTCTCCTCTTTGTTTGATGAAGAGAGATAGATCCGCCTTGCATTGATCGTAACCACATTTGATCAAATAGTCCACCAATCTTTGGTTCCAAGCCCTTGGAGCTTGCTTTAGGCCATAAAGTGCCTTCTTCAACCTACAAACATGATGTGGAAACTCTTTATGAACAAAACCTAGTGGTTGCTCCATGTATACCTCTTCTTCCAAGTCTCCATTGAGAAAGGCATTCTTGATATCCAATTGGAAAAGCTTCCATCCTTTGCTAGCAGCCATTGCAATGAGTGTCCTAATGGTGCTCATCTTTGCCACAGGGCTGAATGTCTCTTCAAAGTCCACTCCATAGGTTTGTGCAAAACCCTTGGCCACCAATCTTACTTTGAACCTAGAAATAGATCCATCTGAATTCCTCTTTACTTTATACACCCACTTATTACCTATTACCTTCATGTTCTCCTTCTTGGGCACTAGAGTCCATGTTTAATTTTCCTCAAGTGCGTTGATCTCTTCTTGCATTGCCTCTTTCCATTCGGTGTACCTGCTTGCATCTTCATAGCAATCGGGCTCATGATCTTCTACTACTTTGTTCATATATGCATAATGTGTTGCCATGTATGAATCATAAGTAAACCTTTGAGTTGGATACTTAACTCTAGAAGATTTCCTTTCTTCACCTTTTGGAGGAATAAACCTCCTTTGCCTTGGGAACTTGATCTCTTTCTTTGACGTAGCTTCTTTCTCCATCATGTGTCCTTCATCATCTTCAACTTCATTACCTTCTTCATCCAACTCCACCAATGTTGCTTTGCCTTTGTTGATTGATTGTGCTTCATAGCTTGATGAAGATCTCCCCCTCCATGGTGAGTTCATGCTTGAACTATCTTCATTGATGGAACACCTTGGCCCGCTTAGCTCTAGGTCGATTTGTTCTTCATCATGTCCACGCTTTTCTTCTTCATAGTCCTGCATACAATCATACTTGTTATACCAAGGGAGTAGCTCATCAAATGCTACATCCCTTGATATCCTCAAGTCCTTTGTGTTTGGGTTGAAGCACTTGTAACCTTTATGATCATTTGAATATCCTAGAAACACACTTTTCTGCCTTTGGTTGTAGCTTGTGCCTCAATTCACTTGGCACATGTACATAACAAGTACATCCAAATATCTGCAAGTGGAAAAGATCAGGTTTCTTACCATAATAGGCTTGATATGGTGTCAAGCCATGGATCCCTGAGGTAGGAGCCCTATTCATAAGATACACGGCGGTATTTGCTGCATCACTCCAAAACATGTTAGGTACATTCATCTCATTAAGCATTGCTCTAGCGATCTCGGCAATGTATCTATTCTTTCTCTTCACTACTCCATTTTGTTGGGGTGTGTACCTGCATGTTACTTGCCTCTTGATGCCTTGATCCATTAAAAAATCAGAAAACTCATTTGAGAAATATTCTCCCCCTCCATCGGACCTTAGCTTCTTGATATATGTACCTGTTTCCTTTTCTACCATTGCCTTGAATGCTTTGAAACATGTAAACACATCTGATTTGTTTTTGATGAAATAAACCCAAACCATCCTTGTGCAATCATCTATAAAAGTGACAAAGTACTTGTTACCTCCAATGGATTGCTCTTTGGTTGGCCCCCACACATCTGTATGTATCAACTCCAATGGATGTTGGCTTATGTAGCCACTCTTCTTGAATGGAAGTCTCGCTTGCTTCCCTAGTTGACAAGATTCACATAAATGCTTCATACCTTGTCCTGGGAAGACCTTCAACCAGCCTCTTGAATTGCATTTCTTTCATTCTTTGTATGTTGATGTGACCTATCCTCTTGTGCCACAAGTCCAACTCCGAAATCCTCTTGTTTCCATATGTGAAGTAGAGATGTTGAGTGGAATGAGAATTTACCTCCAAAGTGAAGAGTCTCCCTTGCTTCTTTCCTCTTGCCATGACCTTGTAACCTTGCTTAGGGTTCTCCACAAAGCATCCACCTTTGTTGAACCTTACTTGATAGCCTCTTTCAACCATTTGCCCAACGGACACCAAGTTCTTTGTGATAGTAGGTACATGCAAGACATCCTTAAGACATCTTCCTTCCTCCTTGTCATCCAAAGCTACATCTCCAACATGGGAGATCTCATGGGCTGTATCATCACCTGTTTCTACATGTCCTTTACCTTTGGGAACATGTAGATTAGTAAACCAAGAAGCATTGCAACTCATATGGTTGCTACATCCACTATCAATATACCAAGTGTTATCTACTTTGCTTGAATTCCCATTCATGTGCATCATCAAGAGATTGTCATTTTCTGAACTTGTAGAAGCATAATTACCTTGGCCTTTGTATGAAGAACCTTGATTATAGCTCCTTTGGTTTCCTCCTTGGTAGCAATCTCTAGCATAGTGGCCAAACTTGCCACATATGTAACATCCTTCGCCATCTTGATTCTTGTTTTGTTGATGTCGTCCTCCTCTTCCTCTTGTTCTTCCTCTCCCTCGTTGTGATGAGGTGCCTTGGTCATGTCCTTGATTGCTTGAGTGGCCTTGCCTTCCTCCAAACCTTCCTTTGCCCCTTCCTTGTCCTCGTCTTCCTTTGCCCCTTTGATTACCTGCATAGAAAACTTGTGCATCCTTGCTTTTAGTTGAACTTCCACCTATGTTCATTTCTTCGGTGACCATGACAGCAACCAATTGCTCAAAATCGGGAAGATTATCCCTTACGTATACTGAAGTGGTAAAGGGTTTCCACTTCTCATCATCTCTCAAACCATTGAGAGTATAAGCCACAAGATCCTCATCGTCTACGTGGCTTCCAATGGATCCCAATGCATCTGATAACTCCTTGACCTTAAGTATGTAGTCATTTATGCTACTCCCTGAGCTCTTCCTAAGGTTGTTGAACTCATTCTTCCTTGCTTTCGTGCTTGTTGAATAAAGCCTTTCAAGTGTTTCCCATACCTTCGTGCTTGAATCCAAGTCTTGGATATGGCCGATCATGCTATTGCTAATGTGTTGGGAAAGGATAAAGATAACCCTCTTGTCTCTTTCATTCCATTCACTAAAGGCCCTTCTCTGGTCATTGGTTGGATTCTCATCCAACCTAGGTCTTGGTTCACTTCCACTAATCAACCCCCAAAGGCCCTTGCCCATAAGATAGTTGGAGACCCTAAATCTCCGTGGTTGATAGTTCCCTTTGTCTAGCTTTTCAATTTGAGTGTTGAAGTCTCCCATATCTAGTCTTTGATACTTGACCTAGCCCTTGGCTAATGCTCCAATGTGTGTAAAATGAAAATGAGGCTCTGAGGTTACCTCAATCCAAAGCTTTCCTTAGATGGACACCTTGTGCTCTTGAAACTTTGAGTAGAATAGCTCCCCCTTGATGTGAGCTACCTCCAAGAAGCTTTTATTGATGCAAATCTTCAACCACCAACTCCAAGAGGTCTTCTTGCTTGTATGTGATGCCTCCAAGATGCCCAAATGCTCTGATACCACTGATGGAGGAAGTATCTCAACCCCTAAGCAACGACGAAGCGTGAATGACCTCCACAGGTATCCTTCTTTGACCTCTGCACACCAAAAGTGCTCTTACTCAGAGTTTATGCAGAGAACTCCAGTGAGCTTTTGTAGACCTCTACTAGACACCAAGAGGTTTCCAACAAGACAAATTTTACTTCAAATGGATGCTTACACAAAGAGAAACAATGTCTACAACATGAGCTAGTTGAATGCTCACAACTGCTAGTCAAGTAGAGACCTCACTTCACTCCAGCAAGTGTTTCTCATAGATTATACAGAGAATGAATCTCAAACTTGAGTGAACTTTAGAGCCCTTTAATAGCTACCGAATGACACCAAAATCATAGCAATCGGATAAATAGAGAAGGAGAACAAGCCATTACAATAGAGAGCAAAATATTTCCAACAGAGCCTACACACAGAGAGAGATATCAATCACACAACTTCACTAAAATGAATGTTGCTCCCAGAGTACTCGGAGAATGCTCAAAAGAATTTGCGAGCATAAAAAAGACTCTAATAGCTATCCAATGAGACAAGAATT
>CM035437.1:68887735-68892915 GCA_020310875.1 Ceratopteris richardii | reverse complement strand
CTTTTAACACTCCCCCTCAAGCTTCAATTCTTCATCCTCATCCAAGCTCCTTCATGTTGATGCATTGCTTGAATTTTGAAATCTTCATCCCATCCAAAGCCTTTGTAAACATGTCCGCAACTTGGTCCTTAGTACCAATATGATGTACTGAAACTTCCTTGGATATCACCTTTTCCCTTATGAAGTGATAGTGCACTTCAATATGCTTGGTTCTAGCATGATAGACAGGGTTCGATGCTAGATGAATGCTACTCATGTTGTCACAAAAAATTGGATATGTGTCAACCTGCAAATTAAGCTCCATAAATAACTTCTTAATCCACATTAGCTCACATGTGACTTGAGCCAAAGCTCTATACTCAGCCTCGGTGGAAGATAATGCCACCGTGGGTTGCTTCTTTGAAATCCATGAGATGATCTTGCTACCGAGCATGACTAGGTAACCACTTGTACTCCTTCTATCTTCCTTCGAACCGGCCCAATCGGCATCGGAATAAGCTTTGACCTGCATATCATCATCAAATGAGTAGAACAATCCTTCATTTATAGTGGCTTTGAGATATCGCAACATTCTTCTTGCAGCTTGCAAGTGTGTAGTCCTTGGACTATGCATAAATTGTGATAACACTCCAACTCCATATGCTATGTCAGGCCTGGTTATTGTGGCATAATTGAAAGAGCCTACAATAGATCGATACAAAGTTACATCCTCTAATGGCTCTCCATCAATGGAGCTTAGCTTTACATTAACTTCCATGGGATTTGAAATAGGCTTGCAATGTAGCATCCCAAACCTCTCAAGTAGGTCTAGAATATACTTCCTTTGTATGAGCATAATACCTTCTTCTTTGTATATAACTTCAATGCCAAGAAAATACCTAAGATCTCCAAGATCAGAGATCCTAAACTCCTTTCCAAGCTTTGCCTTGATCTCCTCAATGCCCTTTGTATCATTACCTGTAATGATAAGATCATCTACATACACACACATGTAGACCACAAGTTCTCCTCTTTTTTTGATGAAGAGAGATGGATCCGCCTTGCATTGATTGTAACCACATTTGATCAAATAGTCCACCAATCTTTGGTTCCAAGCCCTTGGAGCTTGCTTTAGGCCATAAAGTGCCTTCTTCAACCTACAAACATGATGTGGAAACTCTTTATGAACAAAACCTAGTGGTTGCTCCATGTATACCTCTTCTTCCAAGTCTCCATTGAGAAAGGCATTCTTGATATCCAATTGGAAGAGCTTCCATCCTTTGCTAGCAGCCATTGCAATGAGTGTCCTAATGGTGCTCATCTTTGCCACGGGGCTGAATGTCTCTTCAAAGTCCACTCCATAGGTTTGTGCAAAACCCTTAGCCACCAATCTTGCTTTGAACCTAGAAATAGATCCATCTGAATTCCTCTTTACTTTATACACCCACTTATTACCTATTACCTTCATGTTCTCCTTCTTGGGCACTAGAGTCCATGTTTGATTTTCCTCAAGTGCGTCGATCTCTTCTTGCATTGCCTCTTTCCATTCGGTGTACCTGCTTGCATCTTCATAGCAATCGGGCTCATGATCTTCTACTACTTTGTTCATATATGCATAATGTGTTGCCATGTATGAATCATAAGTAAACCTTTGAGTTGGATACTTAACTCTAGAAGACTTCCTTTCTTCACCTTTTGGAGGAATAAACCTCCTTTGCCTTGGGAACTTGATCTCTTTCTTTGACGTGGCTTCTTTCTCCATCATGTGTCCTTCATCATCTTCAACTTCATTACCTTCTTCATCCAACTCCACCAATGTTGCTTTGCCTTTGTTGATTGATTGTGCTTCATAGCTTGATGAAGATCTCCCCCTCCATGGTGAGTTCATGCTTGAACTATCTTCATTGATGGAACACCTTGGGCCGCTTAGCTCTAGGTCGATTTGTTCTTCATCATGTCCATGCTTTTCTTCTTCATAGTCCTGCATACAATCATACTTCTTATACCAAGGGAGTAGCTCATCAAATGCTACATCCCTTGATATCCTCAAGTCCTTTGTATTTGGGTTGAAGCACCTGTAACCTTTATGATCATTTGAATATCCTAGAAACACACACTTTTCTGCCTTTGGTTGTAGCTTGTGCCTCAATTCACTTGGCACATGTACATAACAAGTACATCCAAATATCTTCAAGTGGGAAAGATCAGGTTTCTTACCATAATAGGCTTGATATGGTGTCAAGCCATGGATCCCTGAGGTAGGAGCCCTATTCATTAGATACACGGCGGTATTTGCTGCATCACTCCAAAACATGTTAGGTACATTCATCTCATTAAGCATTGCTCTAGCGATCTTGGCAATGTATCTATTCTTTCTCTCTGCTACTCCATTTTGTTGGGGTGTGTACCTGCATGTTACTTGCCTCTTGATGCCTTGATCCATTAAAAAATCAGAAAACTCATTTGAGAAATATTCTCCCCCTCCATCGGACCTTAGCTTCTTGATATATGTACCTGTTTCCTTCTCTACCATTGCCTTGAATGCTTTGAAACATGTAAACACATCTGATTTGTTTTTGATGAAATAAACCCAAACCATCCTTGTGCAATCATCTATAAAAGTGACAAAGTACTTGTTACCTCCAATGGATTGCTCTTTCGTTGGCCCCCACACATCTGTATGTATCAACTCCAATGGATGTTGGCTTATGTAGCCACTCTTCTTGAATGGAAGTCTCGCTTGCTTCCCTAGTTGACAAGATTCACATAAATGCTTCATACCTTGTCCTTGGAAGTTGGGAAGACCTTCAACCAGCCTCTTGAATTGCATTTCCTTCATTCTTTGTATGTTGATGTGACCTATCCTCTTGTGCCACAAGTCCAACTCCGAAATCCTCTTGTTTCCATATGTGAAGTAGACATGTTGAGTAGAATGAGAATTTACCTCCAAAGTGAAGAGTCTCCCTTGCTTCTTTCCTCTTGCTATGACCTTGTAACCTTGCTTAGGGTTCTCCACAAAGCATCCACCTTTGTTGAACCTTACTTGATAGCCTCTTTCAACCATTTGCCCAACGGACACCAAGTTCTTTGTGATGGTAGGTACATGCAAGACATCCTTGAGACATCTTCCTTCCTCCTTGTCATCCAAAGCTACATCTCCAACATGGGAGATCTCATGGGCTGTATCATCACCTGTTTCTACATGTCCTTTACCTTTGGGAACATGTAGATTAGTAAACCAAGAAGCATTGCAACTCATATGGTTGCTACATCCACTATCAATATACCAAGTGTTATCTACTTTGCTTGAATTCCCATTCATGTGCATCATCAAGAGATTGTCATTTTCTGAACTTGTAGAAGCATAATTACCTTGGCCTTTGTATGAAGAACCTTGATTATAGTTCCTTTGGTTTCCTCCTTGGTAGCAATCTCTAGCATAGTGGCCAAACTTGCCACATATGTAACATCCTTCGCCATCTTGATTCCTGTTTTGTTGATGTCGTCCTCCTCTTCCTCTTGATCTTCCTCTCCCTCTTTGTGATGAGGTGCCTTGGTCATGTCCTTGATTTCTTGAGTGGCCTTGCCTTCCTCCAAACCTTCCTTTGCCCCTTCCTTGTCCTTGTCTTCCTTTGCCCCTTTGATTACCTGCATAGAAAACTTGTGCATCTTTGCTTTTAGTTGAACTTCCACCTATGTTCATTTCTTCGGTGACCATGAGAGCAACCAATTGCTCAAAATCGGGAAGATTATCCCTTACATAAACTGAAGTGGTAAAGGGTTTCCACTTCTCATCATCTCTCAAACCATTGAGAGTATAAGCCACAAGATCGTCATCGTCTACGTGGCTTCCAATGGATCCCAATGCATCTGATAACTCCTTGACCTTAAGTATGTAGTCATTTATGCTACTCCCTGAGCTCTTCCTAAGGTTGTTGAGCTCATTCTTGAGTTGGATCTTCCTTGCTTTGGTGCTTGTTGAATAAAGCCTTTCAAGTGTCTCCCATACCTTCATGCTTGAATCCAGGTCTTGGATATGGCCGATCATGCTATTGCTAATGTGTTGGGAAAGAATAAAGATAACCCTCTTGTCTCTTTCATTCCATTCCCTAAAGGCCCTTCTCTGGTCATTGGTTGGATTCTCATCCAACCTAGGTCTTGGTTCACTTCCACTAATCAACCCCCAAAGGCCCTTGCCCATAAGATAGTTGGAGACCCTAAATCTCCATGGTTGATAGTTACCTTTGTCTAGCTTTTCAATTTGAGTGTTGAAGTCTCCCATATCTAGTCTTTGATACTTGACCTAGCCCTTGGCTAATGCTCCAATGTGTGTAAAATGAAAATGAGGCTCTGAGGTTACCTCAATCCAAACCTTTCCTTAGATGGACACCTTGTGCTCTTGCAAATTTGAGTAGAATAGCTCCCCCTTGATGTGAGCTACCTCCAAGAAGCTTTTGTTGATGCAACTCTTCAACCACCAACTCCAAGAGGTCTTCTTTCTTGTATGTGATACCTCCAAGATGGCCAAATGCTCTGATACCACTGATGGGGGAAGTATCTCAACCCCTAAGCAACGATGAAGCGCGAATGACCTCCACAGGTATCCTTCTTTGACCTCTGCACACCAAAAATGCTCTTACTCAGAGCTTATGCAGAGAACTCCAGTGAGCTTTTGTAGACCTGTAGTAGACACCAAGGGCTTTCCAACAAAACAAATTTCACTTGAAATGGATGCTTACACAAAGAGAAACAATGTCTACAACATGAGCTAGTTGAATGCTCACAACTTCTAGTCAAGCAGAGACCTCACTTCACTCCAGCAAACTTTTCTCAGAGATTATACAGAGAATGAATCTCAAACTTATGTCAACTATAGAGGACTCTAATAGCTACCCAATGACACCAACATCATAGCAAATGGATACATAGAGAAGGAGAACCAGCCCTTACAACAGAGAGCAAAATATTTCCAACAGAGCCTACACAAAGAGAGAGATATCAATCACACAACTTCACTAAACTGAATGTTGCTCCCAGCTTACTCAGAGAATGCTCCAGAGAATTGGTAAGCATAAAATAGACTCTTATAGCTATCCAATGAGACAAGAATTACATCAAATGGATACCATATAAGGGAGAACCAATGCTAACAACTCAGGGGTAGAGAGTTGCAACACTGCCTGCGCACACACATAGATATG
>CM035437.1:68807735-68862735 GCA_020310875.1 Ceratopteris richardii | reverse complement strand
CTGCAAACTTTATTTTCTGAATTGGGCACCTCAAAACCTGGTGGTTGAGATACATATACCTCCTCCTTGAGGTGACCATTCAAAAATGCAGATTTGACATCCATCTGGAAAATAGGCCAAGACTTTTGTGCAGCTACTGCAAGTACCGTCCGAATAGTTGTCATGCGTGCTGTTGGTGCAAAAGTTTCTTGAACATCAAATCCTTCAATCTGTGAAAAACCCTGTGCAACTAATCGTGCCTTATACTTTTCTAATGTTCCATCAGCTTTATACTTAGCTTTCCAAATCCATTTAGTACCTATTACCTTCTTCTTTGGCGGCAAGTCGACTAGATCCCATGTATCATTTTTGAGTATACTATCATACTCAGACTGCATTGCCGCTCTCCAATCTGGATCATCAATGGCTTCTTCAATGGTGGTAGGTTCCTTTATCGAACCCATGATATCTGCCATTAGAGCCATGTTAACAATGTGTTCTGAGGCTCTTCTTTGCTCCTCTATTCTCTTTGATCTTCGTAATCCATCCGATGATGATTCTGGTACATCTACATGTGGATTAAGATCATCAAAGAGCTGTTGTGCCCACTTCGGTAGTGGCTTACGCTGTGCAGCTACAACTGGTTGGCTTTTTATTGAGGAAATTTCTCCATCAGATGTTTCCTCCTCCTCAACTTTAACCTGTCTTTTGATAGGCACAAGGTGAGATATTTCTCCGCTTGATGAGATAGTAGATTTACCTTTATCTTCTACTAAGTGTGGTCGTTCATCAAACACCACATCTCGACTGACAAAAATCTTCCTTGCCTCAGGATCCCATAACCTGTATGCTTTAGACTCTTCACTATATCCTAGGAAGACACACTTTTTGCTTTTTGAATCCAACTTTGATCTTGTTGAATCAGGAATATGTGCATAACAGAAACAACCAAAAATTCTGAAATGCAAAACTGAAGGCTTTTTACCAGAATATGCTTCTTGAGGAGTCATCCCCTTCAGTGCTTTTGTGTAGCTTCGATTGAGGATGTAGACTGCTGTATTGACTGCTTCTGCCCAGAATGAATCAGGCATGTCTTGAGCCTTCAACATACAACGAGCCATTTCAACTACTGTCCTGTTCCTGCGCTCAACAACGCCATTTTGTTGGGGTGTATGAGCTGTGGTAAGTTGCCTTTTCACACCATGCTCCTTACAGTAATTGTTGAATTCTGTTGACAAGAATTCACCTCCTCTATCTGTTCTAAATTTCTTCAATTTCCTTCCTGATTCATTTTCTACATACTTATGCCACGTTTTAAATTTTTCAAAAGCATCAGCCTTCTCTCGAATGAAATAAACCCACATCTTTCTACTATAATCGTCGACTAACAGCAAGAAGTAGAAAGATCCTCCTAAAGCAGGTGTAGACATTTTACCGCAGAGATCAGCATGTACCAACTCTAGAGGAGCTTGAGATCTATTGCTGGTCTCTCTTGGAAATGCCTTTCGTTGTTGCTTGCCCATCATACAAGCTTCACAAGGTTCCTGCAACTCTGAAAATGCAGGCATATGAGCAACCATCCCTGTTCGTTGCATCTCCTTCAAAACTGCAAATCCGAGATGCCCAAATCGTCGGTGCCATAACCTGCTTACATCTTTATCTTCTGTAGCAGTTAAAGCACTTAACTCATACAAGTTATCCCGTCGTATGCCTTTACCTACAACATTACCTGATGAATCCATGATTTCCGCACCACTCTTATTGAAGTGAACTTCGAGTCCACGATCTGTTATTGCAGAAACTGACAACAAATTTCTTTTGAGTGTAGGTACATAGAGAACATCGGATAACTTTTTCTCAACACCTGGAGAAGTGATAAAAGAGATGGTTCCAGTTCCTTCAGCTGGACACTTGGAGTCATTTCCCACCACTACATTGATGGATTCCCGCAGAGGCACTAGGGAACTATACCAATCCTTTTTACTAGTCATATGGCGAGAAGCTCCACTATCTAAAATCCATGGCTCATCAACACGAGCTTGAGCAGATGAACATACCTCTTCAATAGCTACCCAAAGTTCCAGCTCTGTGTTGTTTGCAGACTCTTTGTTCTTCCATGATGATTTTACAGTCCCATTCTGTTCATCAGCTTGCTTCTTTCTGCAATCCTTGATGGCATGGCCTTTCTTTTCACAATAGAAGCAACTTCCTGTGAACTTTTTCTTCTTTGGCTTCTTCTTTGATCCCTCTGAAGAGCCTTTACCTTTTGCATTTGCTGAGAATGCAGCATCAGTTGTACTTTGCCGATTCTTCAGCCGCATCTCTTCTTCTAAAAGCATGGCACAAAACTCTTCAAATGTAAGAGGAGTTGGCCTTACTTGAGTGTTAAGGGCTGTTACTAATCCATCATACTTTGCTGGAAGAACACGTACAGATCTTCGAGCCAGCTCTTCTGGTGTTATAACAACACCAACTGCAGCCAATTGATCTTGAAGATGCTTTATCCGTTTGATAAAATCTTCAGCCTTTTCAGAATCAGAATGTTTTTCATTTGCCAACTGATTTTCTAAATTCTGTATCCTAGTGTGGTTCTTGGTCTCATATTGTCGAGCCAATATGCCCCAAGCCTCATGTGCTTTAGTAGTATGTTGAACTAAAGTAAGCACAGAATCACTTACACTAGTGACAATCGCACATAATGCATCAGCATTCCGCCTCTTCCAAGCTCGTAGAAGATCTGGATCTGGCTGAATCATCAATCTTGAATTTGCTGGATCTTCAACTGGTATAGGCTCTGGATCCAATCCCATCGGTCCCATGACAGTGTCAAGTAATTCATAGGAGTCCAAAATTGCAGAAATTTTGAACTTCCAGAGTGTATAGTTGGTTCCATCCAGCTTCCCTTCAGTGAATGCAGGTGGACGAATTCGAATAGGTGCAGCATTAACATTAGCTGAAGCACCAAGACTACTGTTCGATGATGAAGCCATCATGTAATCACTCGAATAATCTACTGATATTCTAGTCTGCTAGTAGGCTAAAATAATGATACTTCTCAAGCTATTCGAACCTTACAGCTCTGATACCATGTAAGACAATAGTTACGCAATATAACACAGGAGCAATAACAGAGAAGATAACAGATATAGGAGAATCTCAACAATTTTCTACTAGCAGCAAGTACAAAGATGATGGCGTTGTCCACCCGTGCGCTCTCAAGGTAGAGCTTAAATGGTGATCTAGACAACTCTAGATAGGGAGATACAAGGTAGAGGTATGCTGGCTCAACTCGGTGTCTTAGGTAGTGCAGAAGTCATGTATATATAGGATCATGGGTGGCCTGCCATGGACGGCTATACATGGGCGGTAGAGCGTGGGCGGCCACCGCCTGCGTAATTGCCATACACGACTTAGACTGGTTGAACCGACCTAACAAATATAAATGATTTCTGACTCCGACAGGGAATATTCCATGGAATATTCCCTTTACCGTCGCGCCGGGGGCGCTGCCCCCGGACCCCCACCAGGGGGCCCGCTGGCCCCCTGGGACCCCCCAGCCAGGGGGCCCGCTGGCCCCCTTGGACCCCCCAGCCGGGGCTGCTCACCGCTGCCCCGGACCCCACAATTGGGGACCCTGATAACTCCCTTTCCTTATAATATCTTACATGGTCCAATATGACCTTCATCCAACATTCAAGTTGGGATTCCCATCAATTGGGTAATGCATGCTTGGCTTCTTCTCATAAAGGGGGCCTTACAAAATGTGCATACAATCATGAGGGGTAGACATTGATCATATACTAACAGTATATGTATATGTATCTATATATTTATATTTATATCTATACGCATATGTATATGTATATTTGTATATACCTTCTCTCTCTTTCTCTCTCTCTCTCTCTCTCTCTCTCTCTCTCTCTCTCTCTCTATATATATATATATATATATATATATATATATATATATATATATATATATATATATATGTGTGTGTGTGTGTGTGTGTGTGTGTGTGTGTTTGTGTGTGTTTATTTATTCATATATATGTGTGTGTGTGCATGTGAGCAAGATAGAGAGATAAAGTAGGTGGGAAAGTGTTTGAGTGTACAGGTATCTCTGATTTTTGTGATCCTCTACAGGACACATAGGATCTACTTCTCAATTTCAAACTTCCTGCTAGAACTCTAATAATATGGCGATTTTGTGGAGAATGTACGACTTTTTGAACAATTCAATTTTTTTCTAAGCATCAGGATTTGCTTAGTATTGGATTTTTTCACCTAATATCATTCACAAAATCGTGAGCCTTTGGTTGTTTAAGTATCACAATTGTCTCTAAGCATTGTGATTGTCGAGCTCTGAAAATTGTGATTCTATCCTTGTCTCGACATCGTGATTGTCAGGCTCTCAAAGCCATGATTTATTAAACATGAGGATTTTCTTAGCGCATCATGATTATCAGGTTCTCAAAATCAAGATTTTTTTGTTGTCTCAGCACTGCAATTGTCTAACAAGATCATGATTGTTGAGCTCTCAAAATCATGATTCTCTTGTTGACTTAGCATCGTGATTGTCTCATAGCATCGTGATTGTCGCACTCTTAAAATTGTTATTCTCTAGGTGTCTCATCATTGTGATTGTCTCATAGCATCACAATTGTCAAGCTCTCAAGATTGCGATTCTCTAGTTATCTCAGCAGTACAATTATTTGACTATCACAAAATCTCAATTTTCTCTTAACATCCTGTTTGTCTATTTTGGCCCCTAGTAACCTGAATTGACATAACCTTTTCATCAAAAGTCCATTTTTTGAGCTCTAGAGTACATCAAAAGGGCTAATCTGAGTTGACCTTCAAGTGGGATTAGGAAGCCAAGGGAGATCTAAAGGATTTTTTTTATATCAATACAAGGGGGGAAATGAGTCTTTAAAAATGTTTGAATCAATTTACTTGTCAAATAAATTAGAGTTAAAGCTTGATCTAAACTTAAGAATTTTATAGGTCGATTAAGAGCCATTCAAGGGTTTGAAAGCAAGGTGGCAAGTGCATTGCAAGCTTGGGAACATGTATTGTGAGCATTCAAGTGTGGGCAAGGGAGAAATGACTTAAGGTTGTAAGCATTCTTAACCCCCTCAGTCAATTCTTAGGCTAGGCTAATCACGACTAGTGGTAGTAACTAATTAGGAGGAAAATAAGCATGAAATAAGTACAAGAAACCCTCATTACTCAAGTTCAAGCATAAGTTAGGATATTGTTGTGACAAACCCTATAGGAAAAGGACTTGAGTGGATCATTCACATCTCAAAGTGTGATAAAACTCAAGTATTCCTAAAGAGGATATTTGTTAGACAATACTACACCAAAGAAATCTATATAAGAACAAGTTATTCAAAAGAACATTGCAACACAATTGTACTTGCAAACATTGGGACTAGTAGACAAAGCTTATGAACCTTAGATCAGGTAGACACCTAGGATGGGATAGACAAAGCATCATATCCTCTCAAGGTAGTGTCAATCACATAGCTAGGTCATGGGCACAACAACTTAGTGACTATCCCTACATGAAACAAGTGATTTAGAAATGTATTTTAGCATGGCGAGACCCTAGGTAGTTCATGCACTACCTATTTACAAAAACTAGTTTAGGTCCCTATAAAATGCAATTGGATTATATTAGGACCAATAAATTAAGTGCAAGCATCTATGCAGATGGTTTGAGGCGATCATGTTTTCAACTCAAGATTTCTGATCAATCCTTTGGACTTGAAGACCTAGTGGTTAAATTTGAAGAGGGTTCATATATTGGTAATCAAGGAATCATGTATGTTATTACGAGCTTACCAGACAAGACAAATGAGTTTGGAAATGTCATTCTTGAGAAAAAGATAGAAGACCTAGAGAAGGGAAACCTAGGATGAGAACCCAAGACACCTTGAGGCAAATCCATCTTGACCAAAGTGATTACCCCAGATCGGGTTCCCCAAAACAAAAAAAGCATAGAAGTATTCTAGAATAGAGAAATGGAGGAAGATTTTTGGAGATTCAAGCTAGATCAACTTAGCAAAATAGGCAGAGTCACCATCTACAATTTCAAAGATCGTGAGATAGCACGCAAAGTTGTGTATCTGGCTTTGCCCCAACAATTCCCATACAGGCAAGCCAACCATGCTAACAAAAGAACCGAGCAACTAGGACAAGCTCAAGCATAAGGTATCTGATGAATTTGGGTGCCTAATGAGTAAGGAACAAGGGGGATTACACATGTGGGTACCCAAGGAACTCTTACATATGCAAAACCCTATTCTCTCTCTCATGAGAAAAGTCTCTAGAAAGAAGCCAAGAAGAAGCAAGAGTCCGAATGAAGTGTTGGTGCAAGACAAGCCTACACACATTGGCTTGGACCCTAGGACTTATGGAAGATTAGCATGGATAAAGGTTTATCAAGGCTTCATTCAAAGGAAGGCTCATGTGAACATATGCTTATATGTTCTTACTACTTTACCTCTTGTAAAAGTCTAAGTGACTTATCATTTGGTTGTAATCACTTTAAGTCACTTACCTACCACTAGAGTCGTGGATTTTTTGAATGTTGAGATGGAGAGAATATCTCCCTACTTTTAGAGGAGAGATTCAAGGGAGCCTAAGTTTGAATTTCAAATTCAAATGAGGATCAAACTCCTATAAAGTATGTAGTGAAAAAGTCGCGGGTTACACTCTGACTCTAGCTCACTCCCCGAGGCTAAATCTCTTTGTAATTCATTGTGTGTGAAGGTTACTCCATAGCCAACACCACAATACCTCATCTAGCTGTGCTTGGCAAGCTAATGAGATTGTACAAACACATATATCAATAGAAGTATACATTCATCATCTCTGTTTTGTCTGAGTCACCTACTCCAAGTCTGTCAACTTCATCAGGGCATTTCTCTGGATCTACTGAACCAAATCAAGTGTTCTATAGCTCATTGGAACCAGCTCAAAGTCTACTACAAGCATACAAAATTTCAAAGGATTCCATTCAGCCATTTGGGAGAAAATCAAATCGAGGTGCACACTGGTATTTGTCTGCAGAGTTCCTGAAAAGTCGGGGGTGATTATAATTTTGCTAAACTTATTTCTCAGAGCATAGTTTATCAATTGAAGTGATTCCACTTGTGATTGGTAGCTTACTAAGGTACATTAATACTCCCAAAAGGAATTGTTCCAATTTTAAGTGTGCTGGACACACTGAGTAAATGTCTGAGCAGGTATCACTACAGGAATAGAAAGTTTTTGGTTGTTTTTGAAGTACAAAGTTATCTGTTTTGGATTGATCATTTCCCAAATCATTTCCAAAGTACATATATGATTTCTTTGTGTCATTTGGAAGCCAAGCAAGTGTACTAAGCATATCTGAAGAGAAAAGAGGGCAGGTGTGAAGCAGGTTTTGCAGCACCAACTGATTTCCTGAGTGCATTCATCCATCACTCTCAACAGTGGTATCAGAGCAAAACAAGGTAATCATGGGTGATGGTTTCCCCTCCTTCATTGACAAATTGGACAGAAACAACTATCAAGCTTGGTCACTGAGAATGAAGACCTATCTACAAGGGAGAAGTCTATTTGGATACATATCAGGAGATGAGGAGTTGCCCTCATTCAAGACTAGAGGACTACCTACAAAGAATGAGCATGAAAGACTTAACCAATGGTGTGCAAAGGATGCTTTGGCAAGGTCTTATCTCTTAAACTCTATATCTGACTTTCTTTTACCTCATGTAAGAAACTGTAAGACTTCCCAAGAGACTTGGGAAACCTTGTCAAATTACTTTTCTTCCAACACAAGGGCTAGGAAGAACCAATTATGGATTGAGTTCACAACACTTAGGAAGCAGCCCAAGCAATCAGTCTCAGATTATGTGACAAAGATCAAAGATGTGGCAGACCAACTAGCAAGCATTGGAGAGGAAATTGAAGAGGAGCAAATAGTCAGGCAAGTGACAAATGGACTCAAGGCAGATGATAAGTGGGAAAGTTTCACCACTGCAATGGACCTCTACATGGACATGCATACCCCTGATCTCACAACACTCATGGGTCAATTATTTACACATGAAGCAAAGTTCACCAAGGCTGGAGATCAATCAAAAGGTAATAACCCCTCTGCTCTCTTTACTGATAAGAAAGTTAAAGATAAAGGCAAGAAGAAACAGGATGAAGAAGGGTCTACCTCTCAAGCCAATTATGCAGGGAGAGGTAGGTCATCTAGAGGAAGAGGCAGAGGAGGTAAGCCAGGTAGGGGGAGACCCTACAACTCATCACCTTGCAACATCTGTGGGTTGTCCAATCATACCACAGATGAATGCTACAAGAACTACAAAAATCAGAGAGGAAGAGGCTACTCAAGAGGTGGATACTCTCAAGGAAGAGGCAGATTCAACCAACATCAAAGCTACAATGGGTACAACAACCAATACAACAACAATTACAACAACAACCACAATGGAAGCTACCAAGGTGGATTCAGAAATAGAAGAGACTACAACAACTACACAGAGGAGCAAGATGACTCCTTATTGATCATGAATATGACCTCAAAGATAGGTACAAATGATGATCATTTATTTTACATTGACTCAGGATGTTCTAACCATGTACCTGGCAATGTGGCATTGCTTTCTGATTTGGAAGAGCCCAAGGGCAAACATCAGGTACAAACAGGTGATGACACTAAGCACTCTGTTGTCAAAATTGGAAATGTGAAGACATGTGATGGTAATCAGAACCTACTAAGCAGGGTACTCTATGTACCAACAATAACTAAGAATTTAATGAGTGTTGGTCAGATTGTGGAGAAAGGTTTGCAGGTCAGATTCACACAACATGGAGCATATGTGGAGGACCCAAAACAAGGATTCAGAAGGATAGCCAAAGGGGAGAAATCAGGTAGATTATTTACATTTGAGCTAGAAGATACAAAAAACATTGCTTTGTATAATTACAAGGATCAGACACTCTCAGAGTTAGAGATATGGCATAAAAGATTAGGGCACATAGGTGAAAGAACTCTCAAGCAAATGTGCAGGGATCAATGTGTGCTTGGGATACCTAATGTATCCAAGCAACACATGATTTATAAATGTGGATCATGTCAATTTGGTAAGTCTCACAGATTACCCTACTCAAGAAAAGGTTTCATGCATGAAGACTACCTAGACTTGGTACACACAGATGTTTGGGGACCTAGCAAGGACCCTTCCATTTCTGGTTCAAGATATTATGTGTCTTTTATTGATGACTATAGCAGGTGGACCATTTTATACTTTATGAAGCATAAAGATGAAGTGTTTAATTGTTTCAAGAGGTATCTTGCACTTGTTGAGAATCAAACAGGTAGGAGCTTGAAGAGGCTAAGATCAGATGGTGGAGGAGAGTATTTCTCCAATGAGTTTGAAGATTTCTTGCAGGAAAGAGGCATCAAGAGAGAGATCACTACCAAATATTCACCTGAACAAAATGGGGTAGCAGAAAGAAGGAATAGACTTATAGTGGAAACAGCTAGGTCTATGCTCAATGAAAAAAGGTTGCCAAATTACCTATGGGCAGAGAGTGTGTCCACTGCCACTTACCTCATCAATAGGTTGCCATCCAAATCACTTGATGGCATGACTCCATATGAAGCATGGCATGGTAAGAGACCCTCTCTGGATCATTGTAAAATCTTTGGGTGTGTTGCATATGTGCATATTCCCTCACAGGTAAGAGGAAAGCTAGACCCAAAGGCAGAGAAATGTATCTTCATTGGTTATGATTTGAACCAAAAGGGATACAGATTCTACAATCCCACAAACAAAGGGTTTAAGGTAAGCAGAGATGTCATATTTGATGAAAATGATTCATGGTATGAGAATGAATGCAGGAAAGTGAGTTTACCCTATGACATGGAGGAAGATTTTCCAAAGCCTACCAAGGAAGAGCCAACTCAGCAAGAAGACTCAAGCTCAGATGATGATACCATAAACCTTGAAGAGTTCAAGGCTTGGAAATCCAAAGGAAAGATGAAGATGAAGCAATTGGAGGACAAGGCAGAAACTTCTACTCAAGCTATGAGAAGATCTCAGAGAGAGAAGAAGAAACCTATCAGATTTGGGTATGACACATCACTTGTAACTAAACATTCTGTATATCTTGCAAAAGACTTGTTGAATGAAGAACCAGGTACCTATGAAGAAGCAATTACAAAGCCAGAATGGAGAGAAGCCATGGATGAGGAGATAGAAGCCCTCCAAGAGAGTGATACTTGGGACTTGGTACCCAAGAAGGATACTATGAAGGTAATAGGATCCAGATGGATCTACAAATTGAAGAAGAATTCAGATGGAACAATTAACAGGTACAAAGCTAGGTTGGTAGCCAAGGGTTTTGCACAAACCCAAGGCATTGATTATGAGGAGACATTTTCTCCTGTGGCCAAGATGCCAACTATCAGAGTTTTGGTGAGTGTAGCTGCATCCAAGAATTGGAACATGTACCAATTGGATGTGAAGAATGCATTCCTAAATGGATGGATATCTGAAGAAGTCTACATGTCACAACCACCTGGCTATGAAGATCCAAGAAAGGTACATTATGTTTGTAAATTAAAGAAGGCTCTGTATGGATTAAAGCAGGCACCTAGAGCATGGAACTACAGATTGACCACCTACCTTCAAGACCAAGGATTTGTGATGAGCAAAGCAGACACTTCTCTATTCATAAAGAGAAGTAGTACAGAGGTAATTTACTTATGTGTTTATGTTGATGACATCATCATTACAGGTAATGATGTCAATGGGATTAGACACATCAAGGGTCAGATGATGAAAGAATTCAAGATTAGTGATCTTGGATTACTAAAATATTTTCTAGGTCTTGAATTGATCTACACAAACTCAGGTATATACATTACTCAAAAGAAGTATGTACAGGATATGGTCAAGAAGTTTGGTTTGCAGGATGCTAAGGTATCTACTACTCCAATGGAGGTTAACCAAAAGCTAAGTGCTCATGAAGGAGAAGAAATTAAAGACATTACAGGATACCAAAGTATGGTGGGTAGCTTGAACTATGCTACCTTGACAAGAATTGACATAGCATATGGTGTAAGTGTGCTTAGTCAATTCATGCACAAACCTAGAGTACCTCATCTAGAGGCAGCAAAGAAGATCTTGAAGTACCTCAAGGGAACTCAAAGTCATGGTTTGTATTTTCCTTATACATCAGATATTGACATTAAGGTTTACTCAGATGCAGATTGGGCAGGATGCAAGGATGATAGAAGGAGCACCTCAGGGTACATTTGTTTTGCAGGAGATAAGCCTATCTCTTGGTCAGCTAAGAAGCAACCTACAGTGGCATTGTCATCCACTGAAGCAGAGTATAGAGGGCTTGCAAATGCTACTCAAGAAGCTATCTGGTTGAAGCTTCTATATACAGAGTTAGGTCTATTCACAAGACCACCTATCATCTTTGGAGACAACACTAGCTCTCTTCACCTTGCAGCAAACCCAATTTATCATGCCAGAACAAAGCACATAGAGGTTCATTACCACTATGTGAGAGAGAAATTGCTAAGTAAAGATATACAATTGACATATGTTTCTACTAATATGCAATGTGCAGATTTACTTACCAAGGCATTGGATGGAAACAAGCTAGGAAGATTCAAATCTATGATTGGATTGCAGGAATTGATTGAAGAATGAAAGAGAAGACTTAAGCCAAAGTGTTTGGCTTGAGGGGGAGCTGTTGGTGCAAGACAAGCCTACACACATTGGCTTGGACCCTAGGACTTATGGAAGATTAGCATGGATAAAGGTTTATCAAGGCTTCATTCAAAGGAAGGCTCATGTGAACATATGCTTATATGTTCTTACTACTTTACCTCTTGTAAAAGTCTAAGTGACTTATCATTTGGTTGTAATCACTTTAAGTCACTTACCTACCACTAGAGTCGTGGATTTTTTGAATGTTGAGATGGAGAGAATATCTCCCTACTTTTAGAGGAGAGATTCAAGGGAGCCTAAGTTTGAATTTCAAATTCAAATGAGGATCAAACTCCTATAAAGTATGTAGTGAAAAAGTCGCGGGTTACACTCTGACTCTAGCTCACTCCCCGAGGCTAAATCTCTTTGTAATTCATTGTGTGTGAAGGTTACTCCATAGCCAACACCACAATACCTCATCTAGCTGTGCTTGGCAAGCTAATGAGATTGTACAAACACATATATCAATAGAAGTATACATTCATCATCTCTGTTTTGTCTGAGTCACCTACTCCAAGTCTGTCAACTTCATCAGGGCATTTCTCTGGATCTACTGAACCAAATCAAGTGTTCTATAGCTCATTGGAACCAGCTCAAAGTCTAATACAAGCATACAGAATTTCAAAGGATTCCATTCAGCCATTTGGGAGAAAATCAAATCGAGGTGCACACTGGTATTTGTCTGCAGAGTTCCTGAAAAGTCGGGGGTGATTATAATTTTGCTAAACTTATTTCTCAGAGCATAGTTTATCAATTGAAGTGATTCCACTTGTGATTGGTAGCTTACTAAGGTACATTAATACTCCCAAAAGGAATTGTTCCAATTTTAAGTGTGCTGGACACACTGAGTAAAAGTCTGAGCAGGTATCACTACAGGAATAGAAAGTTTTTGGTTCTTTTTGAAGTACAAAGTTATCTGTTTTGGATTGATCATTTCCCAAATCATTTCCAAAGTACATATATGATTTCTTTGTGTCATTTGGAAGCCAAGCAAGTGTACTAAGCATATCTGAAGAGAAAAGAGGGCAGGTGTGAAGCAGGTTTTGCAGCACCAACTGATTTCCTGAGTGCATTCATCCATCACTCTCAACATGAAGCACATAGACCAAAGGAAGTGAATTCACCTCTTCAGTCATAGTAAGAAGACAATAAACAATAGTTTGGGTTTGGAAACCAATAGGAATAGTAGCCTCCATAGAACCAAAGAGCCAAGAATGCCAGATACAAAATTGAAGAAATCATCCAAAGATGAACAAGCCAAAAGTGATCTGTACATAGATGAACATTGTTCTTAAATGGATCCCTATAAGGAGGAATGATTAGTTTTCATTCAATCATCGATTGATTTGATCATTTTGAGATCCAGTGAATACCTCCAAACAAAGATTGCACCAAGTTTTTGCAAGTAACATTGAAAGCCTCAATGTGCAAATACCATGTGATCTTGGCATAAACTCGTCTTCTGCACCATTGAATTCATTCATTTCCATAGTATGCATTAATATAGGGCCACATTAGAAGTTCATGCATAGACATAGTTGAGAATCCTAGGTACATGAGACACATTTGATATATGACAACTATTTTGATAATACTAACCGCTTTCTTCTTGTTCTGTGACATTGTTCCTCAAAAAGGAAAAAGCAAAGGAAAGGAACATTCGCTCGAAGAATCTCATCAGTGACATCAAGAAGGAAATACATCAACAACAAAAGACAAGCTAATGGTCAATCACCGTGGGAGTACAACATGAAGAGATGCCCATCAACAGACCTTTCACCATGGTAAGAATCCCCTACTTTGGAAATGCTATAACAATGATAGATTAGGAAAGCTCATTGTCAGCATACGCTTGAGCACTTAGCTCAAGCGCACTTAGCTCAAGGCCCAATTTTTTCACCATACTTCTTACACTACATTCCCCAAGTAAGCATCCATAGGGCCACATCACAAGGCTATGCACAAGGCACATATTTTCTTCAACCCATGCACTAACACAATTACCCATCATTCATTAAGGGTTACAATTACTTGGCATCATAACTATCAAACCCATTTTTGAAAGATCCAAAGGACATCAAGGTTCCAACATGAGTACCTATGATGCAATTCATAGCCAATAGCTGCTCAAAATCAACTTTGGAAACTCTTTTGAGCAAGTAGCAAGTTTTGAAAGCTCACAAATACACTCATGCTGGAATCCAAGGAGAAGTACATACAAAGTGACTAAAACTTGCAAAAGGCTAGAAATGATAAAATGAAGAACAAGAAAACCAACCCTGCGACATTTGAAGACAAATTACTCTTCTTGATAGATGATGGACAGTACCTCTCAAAGTACTACATGGAACATCCACTCCACCAAGGGTTTGTAAGGGATGACAGACTCAAGAGGGGAGCAGTTTTCGCACTCAAGATCAAGCAAGAAGCATGGGAACACATCGAAGAAGTGGAAACAAGAAGAGGGAGCATGTAGGAAGATCTAAGAAGTATATGTCAAACTTTAAGAAAGAAACCTCTATAAAAACCAAAGATTTTGATCACTAAAAACCATTATAAGTATCATTTCACATTTTTCTAGCTCCATTTTGTTCAAGCCAAGGAATCCTCAAGCTTGAGGATATTAGAAGTATCTATGTACCAATTCTCATGATTTTTAGACTCTATAAGAGCCCTTAGATAAGCGCTAGAACCTAATTTTTAACTAGGCTAGACATTAGGTCTGGTAAGGGCCAAATCTAGTGAAAAAGCTATAAAAAGAGCTACAGAGCTCATTTTTTAGGTTAGCAAGTTAGAGAACGAGTTTCTTCAAGAGTGTAATGGAGTTATTCAGAATCAAAGCTTCCATTGTTCCTATATTTGTTATTTTGCCTCGTGTGCATGCGTGTGTGCATGCATCTATGCACTTGTCACTCACATTAGCTCTCACAATTGCTCATGATCTTTATATCCTCCTCATGTCTCTGTGGATCAACACGTAAAGGAGGTGGTGCTCATGCTTGGGCTACACAAACCAAGTGTGCAAGTTTTCTAGTTCTCACTCAAAGATTGAATCCGATGGAAAATTCCTCTAGATTCCAATGAACAAGACATGAGATATCATGTAAGGTGCGGAAGGAAACACTGATCTCCCTAATACTCATGAAGGGCATCATATTCACTGGTGGTGTAGTTCCTCTTAGCCACATTTGGTAGCCTATTCATGTATGCTATGTGTAGGTCTATTTTTCCTTCCATAGCTTGTGCTAGCACACATCCAATAACGAGATTAGAAGCATCAAAATGGACATGGAATGTTTGTTCTAGTTGAGCATTCTTAGAATTGGGGTTGAGCACAAATGTTCTTTTAGTTATTTGAATGACTTTTAACATTCATCATTCCATTCAAAATTAGCTAGAAAATTGTACAAGGGTCTGGCTATGATTGCACATATGTGGATAAATCTTCTATTATATCCACAATGGCCCATGAAATCTTGTACTTCTTTCACCATTCAAGGTTGTGATAACTCCTCTCTGGTTCTAACTTTATCCTTGTGCATCGATATTCCATTCTTTGACACTATGTAACCAAATATTTTACCTTTCCAACCATGAATACACACTTCTCTAGATTTAAGCACACTTGGTATTCTCTGCATTTATCAAATATCTACAGTAGCTCTAGGATGTGATTTTGTTGTATGAGAGAATGTGCACATAAATCATCCACATAGAACTGTAGACTTTTATGGAAGAACTCTTTAAAGACATGATACATGAGCTTTTGAAAATTAGCACGTGCATTGGTGAGGCACAATAGCATTAAAAAAATAGAAAGATACCCCGTTTGGTGGCAAAACATATCTTATGTTGGCTTTCTAGGGTTATGACAATTTGATTGTAACCTAAAAGTCCACAAAGGAAGCTATAGACTTCCTTGCGTGCCATATTTTTGAATATATATTCAATGATAGGAAGTAGATAATTATCCCTTAAGGTGGTGGCATTAACTTTCTTCAAGTTGATGCACACATAGTTTATCATTAATTTTGGGCACTACTTCAATGGGAGATACCCATTAAGTATGCTCAACTTGATAGATCAATCTTGATTCTACCAATTTCTCAATTTATTACTTTATCTTTGCTACATATGAGTCATTGTAAGTGTATGGATTCTCTTTAGTGGTCTTGATTTCTAAGGTCATAGAGATCCGATGAGAATAAATGTACAGATATACTCATTTCAAATCTTTGTACTTCCAAGTGAATACCTCTCAATTTCTTATACAAGATTTTTTAACTCTTACTCTTCTTCAATACTTAAGTTGCTCCCTAAATACCTACTTTGTTCTTTCTTATGTTCAATTGTTACTAAACGTTTCTTGGTCATTTCCTTATTTTCATAAGCATCTCCCATGAGAGCCTCTCATTTTTGCATCCTTGTGATGATTTTCCTATTCTCAATTTCATATTTCTCAAAACTACTCAGTACTTTGAACAAGAGTTCTTCTGGTTCATGTGTTGGCGAGTTCTTTTTACATTTTTCTTTCTTGTTTTTTGGCTCAACTTGAGTGGTTACTAATATTTTTGCATTCTTCCACTTGCTTTGTTCCTGGGCCTTTGCATGATTAAGTACAATAACTTTTCCTCAGAATCATAAAAAAGGTTCATTATGATGGATTCTAGGTGTTCTTCATCTTTTTTTGCTAAGGGATCACACATGAAAAGTGATATGTGATAACCGTCCTCATCACAATGGGGAGTAAATTGGTCTTCATTCACTGTTATATACATTTTCGTGAATATTTCTACTAAACCAGGGGGTTCAAAATCCTTGTCTAGAAATATCATAGGTGCATAGTCTTGGCCTTGTATTGATCTAGTGTTCTCAAGTAGTCCTTTGTTCCTTGCCTCTAATCATTTCTCCTCTTCTATAACAACCTTGCACATCCATAAGTGCATGTCCTTATGCATCCTTGAAGGATCCAAAGAAGGAATGGAGTGTACTGACTATGTTTCCTCTTGAATCTTGTGGATAGGGTTGCATTATAAGGGTGGGACATCTCTATGGATGTAATACTTGAGATTAATTTTAGTAATTACCCCTAGGTATTGTAAGTACAAAGAATTGGTTTCTCAACATTAGGGGAAAAAAATGGACCCAAGATGGGCCTTGTAAGGATCCCTAATTTTTAGGGATTAAAATTAAGGAATTGTGATTAAGAGGGCCATTCAAAAACCACTAGTAGCTTTTGCATTAAAATATTGATATAAAGATTCTATGATCAGAAGTCTTAAGTTGAAGCATTTGGAGCCTTTAGATCTTGAAAATCGATGGCTTTTATAAAACGAGATCTTCCACAAAATCTTGTCACACAAAACATTGAACGCATTGTAGAATGATAGCACAGTAGAGAGAGATGGAGTTTGGATCACTATGAACCCTTGATCAAACTTTGATCCAACGGACAAGTGTGATCTTCGCTGAATCATTTACGTGCATTACTATGAGCCATCAGATATAATCAGGTTGATGGACGAGATCTTTGTGTGGCTTTTGGAAGGGCACAGAAGAGAGAGAACATGGGAGGGGGATAGTGGATGATATCCCAGTGATCCAGTGGTTCGCGATCAATCTTCGTTCGAATTTCTTCCTCACAAACCACTCCGCTCAAGAATACCATGAGTGAATGGTTGTTTTGGAGTCTTTGACTATCAAAAAACAAGGGAAGCCTACTCCTAGCCTAGTAGATTAAAGCACTAGATTGTGGCCACTTCTCTGTCCTCATTGGTGGATCACTAATCACCCCCTAATCTAAAAGGCCCATCTAGGGTCCATTTTTCCCCTTAATGATCTTGCACTATCTAGAATTTTCTACTGAAGGTTCCACCTAATATCATTTCATTTGCGTGGCTTTTCCCAAACTCAAACATCACAAATGTGTCTTCAAATTGTACATGATAGATGGGGTAAGTGATGCGTTAAAACAATCCCCGTGGTCTTGTAGTATGTCTGTCTGCCATTTTAAGCTTTATTCTAGTGGGTTGCAAAACTTGCCTACCCCAACATATCCATAAGGACTTTATGCAATCAACAAATTTTGATACTATCTATTGGAAAATAAGTTCAAATTCTTTACAAACCATCAAGCCTTACTTTACTTGGTGAACAAATCTTGTAATCCTAGACGATTAGTAAGATGGTTTCTCTTAATAATGCTATGATTATGACTACTTGGTTAGGAGAGATAACACCCATCTCAAGGTGGATCACCTTTCACAAATTACTTAAGGAAAACTCCTCGAAGGTGTGTCAGATGATCTTCTTGATGCATATTTGTTGAACGTAGAAGTAGTTCCAAACTAGGAAAAAAAGCTAGTGCTTATCTTGATGTATGCACCCAAGAATCACTAAGCACACAAGAGAACGAAGCACTTACTTCACAAAGGTATCATATACTCACACGAAGCATCTATTAGCAAGACAAATAAAGAATATTAACCTGCTATGTGGAGGAAGATGAACATTATAAATGGTTGCAACTAGCACATTAGGGCAACACTATGCTAAACAGAGAACTCTCCGGACATTAAAACAATTAGGTGTATATTGGGCATCAATGGAATTTGATGTGCATGTGTTGATGAAGGAATGTCCATCTTGTATTACTAGATCCTTAGTTGAAGATGCATTTCGATAATACGTGTCTCCTGTGGTCTTTGGTCCACTTCTTAAAAATGAGGAATTACCCAAATAGATACTAGTGAGCTTTTAGATGTTATAAAGTCGTGACTCCGTGGTGGAGACCATTGTTTATCCCAAAGCAAGCAGAGCTTCACACCTTCTTGCAAATCACACCTAACACTTCTTTCATGTCTATCATTATCAACTCTACGAAGCAAAGATCAAGGGCGCCAAAAAATGTAACTCTCAGGAGAAGGCGATTCTTAGCAACTCCAAACAATACACGTTTTCTGAGCAGAAGAGGATCCTGAGCAAATGCGATTCTGAACAAAATGAGCACACAACTAGGACGTGAGTCTGATCCGGAGATGTCACGGAGGCAAAGGCACAGCCATAAAGGAGATGCCCCACGAAGTCGGCGCGCGACTCGCGAGTCAGCTTCTCAATCGCGATCTTATCCGATCAAGACCATAGGCGATTATTCTAGGCCATCGTGATACTGTTTGAGAAGTCCGAATTGCATGACAATTGTGATTCTAACCGATTAATTGAAAATGTAGTTTCCCTTGACAATCGTGATTCCGAGCTTGTCAATCGCGATACTGTCCGATTAAGAGCAGACGCGATTTCGCTTTGCAGTCGTGAGACTGGCGGGCGCGATCATAACAATCGCGAAGCTCACATTACAACGTGATATCTTTGCAGCTCCAGAGGATTGCGGAAGAAAGCGGAGAAACAAGCCACTCAAAGCTGATTTCTCGGCTTTTAATGGAACTGAGCAAGATGACGGCAGATTTCTCCAGCGAAAGCATACGAAAAATCTTCGTTATACGAAAAGAGGTCGACAAGGGGGGTTGAGCGCTAGTTGTCGGACGATGGCATGGTGGTGGATGAATAAGTGGTAGAGCGCCACTCTATTTTCTTTGTATCTCAGTTAGTATATTATGATATTTGCAAAATGGGAATCATCAAAAGCCTACTTCTATGGAAGTATGAGAGCACGTATTGTGGAAAGATAAGAAAGTAATGAATAAGCGTTCATATAAATCTTATCTTTCCACAATACTCTTTTTCGAATTCCTCTTGAAAGGTAGCAATCATTTTACACCTTCATACAATGTATAGATGTTCCATGGATCGATATAAAGCTACTTAATTAATCAACATGAATCTTCTTGTCTACTATTATTCTATTTTGTTTTAGTATTCTATTTTCTTTTTATTTTTGAATATGCCCAAGCATTTGGTCAACGGTCAATAAAATATCATAGGGTTGATACGTTACATGAGAGTTTGATCATGTGTGTCAAATAAAGTCAATTCGTATATAAATGAAACTATGCTTGTGCTCAAGATGTAATGACTATATGACCATGTGTTGAAGACTCTGTTGTTATACGTTTTTTCTCGTTCATATCGAACTTGAAGCTTCAAAGAACTCATGCAATCAGTAAATTTTCAAAGCATAACATGCGGCAATTGCTTTTCTTCCATGACTAGCAGCTCGACGCACTAAAAGGGTAATGTCCGCTAGAATCTGAATATTCTTGGTTACACTAAATACAAAATACAGGAAACAAACAAGGAAGCATCAGAAATAGTTGATGGCATCCCTATCTTTGCACTCATGTTTGTTTCTATGTAAAAACTACAAAGCTTGAAGACAACTCAGAGATCGAAAAACGTTGCATCTTGAATGCATCTCTTTGTCAAGCAATCAACACTCACAAAACATCTTGGAACATTGAAAGAGCCAAGAGACTATGGAACAAGGGCTTCAGAAAATGGAAACATCTCTCTAATCAAGACATCAACCATTGGCTCAACTTCGAGGATATCGATCCTGGTGGGAGCATCTCCTATGAAGAATGGCACATTTTACAAAGTTGACATCTTGCTTGGGACCGTTCTAAAGTCCGTCTTCTCATGGGCAATGACTCTCCAAACCGCTGGGTCTCAGATGGCATAATGGCAATCTCATTACTGATATCCCGAATATCAAAGGAAACATTGACTATCGAGTCAACCTCAACAAGAACTGGTGCCTATCTTGGACGCGACTGTGGTGGGAAATGAAGTTCATGGCTATCTGGCACTGTTAGCTCAGAAAATGGTTGGATTTTATGCACTAATGTGGTTCTATTTGGCAGGAAAATACGTTTGATTTCAGGTACTTGAAGAGTGATCAAATGTTTGAAGGGAGGTATTTGCAACTACATGACGACATCATGATCAAGATGGATTGGAAACTTGATACTACTGTTGGAAATGCATTGATAGACATGACATGCAGCAGCTTCTGTTTTGGATTCAGCTAAGAGCAAGCAATTGCATACACATGTGCTTGTTGTAGATGGTAGAGTGGATGTTGTTGTGGGGAGCTCACTTATAAGCATGTATCATACATGTGGGGATTCTTGCAAGAAGATCTATTCCAGCCTAACAAGTCTTATTGGAATCTCGCATCCACTTGGCGGAGGCTTCTATTGGACTTTGCTGCAATGTACTGAGGAGCTAGAGGTTGAGGATCTTCAATCAACCCTTGATGTTAACATCAAGCTTGCGGTTGCTCTTCTTGTCTTGAAAGAGTGTTTCAACCCGATGTGTGATCCACGGACAAATATTGATATGATCACTCATGCAGCATACAATCGGCGGTCAGAATTTAGTCGGTGGAATTATGCTGGGTTTTATACAGTAGTTTTGGAGCAGGATAATGAGATAATTTCAGCTTCCTCTATAAGGGTTCATGGTGCACGGATAGCTGAGATGCGCTCATAGGCACTAGACATAAGTATCGTAGACAAGGCATGTGCAGACGTCTTGCTGGTGCAATCAAAAACTGTTGTCATCTTTAGGGGTGGTGAATTTCATATTGCCTGCGATTCAAGAACTATATGAAACTTGGACCAATGCATTTGGGTTCAAACCCTTGGATTCATCTTTGATTTTGGAGATCAAATACCTCAGCATGATGATGTTTCCAGGAACAGACCTCCTGCAAAAATGTCTTTTGGGAGATGCTACTGTTTCTAACGATGAACAGATTCAATGAATGATGCACCATATTTCTTTGTCGAGAGATTAAAATGGGCCTTGTTTTAGTGGCTTTCAAGAGAGTAACTCAACGAGTTTGTCCTCCTTGGTATCAAGCTCAGCGGCTGCCACTTTGAACTGTACATGGTTAAATGTCAACTTTAGAATTCGATTTCATGGTACTCATCCTTTACACTGTGAAAGTATAAGATGCAGAGCGCCATTTGTCATTGAACAAGCTCCTTGACGGCTATGACGTGTTTCTATGGCAGTCAACAAGGTTTTCTGTTCGTCCACAGAGGGGGGGCATGTCCGTCCTTATCTGCAAGGGGCAACCCAACAAAAGGGGGGGTTTTGTTTTTTCTTCCCCATTGTTCTGACTGAAGAAACAGAAAAGGGGAAGAGGTTTTTATGTCAGGACTCTCCTTCCGTTTTTTTTGGATTTTTGACGGCCGCTGCTGTGGGTGGCATTACTCTAGGGGGGGGGACTACAAAATAAAGAGGGGGGCTCTCTGTCTTTTTGCAGGGTTGTTTTTTCCTTTTTGGTAGAAGCGGGTTTTGGAGAACGTTGCAAAAGCGCGACAGTCATCACCGCATAAAGATAGAAAAGCTTCGAGGGGGAGGGGTTTTTTTTCGCATGGGAGCTGCACTGGTTCTATGTGTTTTTGGGTTACTGTTGACTGGAGGCTCAGTTCAATCTCCAAGTGAAGTGCTAAAATTGAGTACCTCGATAGCTTCTTTGGCGGACTCAAAGCTGGTAGTAAGGCCTATGTATTGGGAGATCCTGATGCAGCACAAAATTGGCACATATATATAGCAGCACCAACTCGTCTTCAGACTCCAACCACCATCTCTCTTTCCAACTTTGGTGACGGTATGCAGGTATGGGGCCTCTACTCATAAGTGGATCACTAGATGAAAGCGAAAAAATTTTGGAAAGGGGATGAGCTCGAGAAAGATCGCATGCACACATGCCACTCTTTGGGTGTCATGGATGTCATTGCACACCCCACCGGTTCTATTGCTGCTTCTACATCCCTAGATAGCTTCCTTTGTATCCTTGACGTTGATTCCAATGCCACCATTGTTGTTCTTGAAACCTCCCCATCCAAAGCCTCATGCATGTAGTTTAATCCTAAGGGTTCAGTTTTAGTAGTACCTGGTGGAGGAAGCGCAACAATCAAGCTTTGGAACACTTCTACATGGAGATTATATGCAAGTCTATCAATGCTAAAAGCTGATGCTAGTGTCAAAGGAGCTGAACAACATCTGGAAAGTTTGTATTCGCTCACTACTAGGAGCATTCATGACGCACTTCTTGCTTGCAGCACAATGGATGGGACATTAGGCATCTTTGATGTTTCTCATGGGAAACGCATCCATTACGTGGAGGGTCACAATATGTGAGTGAGGTAATTGATCTTTTAACCAGTGGATTTGTGTATTATTTTCACAGCTTCAGATGACAAGCATGTTAGAATGTATGATACAAAGAACATTGGGCTTATATGTGCCATGTCCTTAGTAGTGCAATAATGTGCTGTTATTTTCTAGATGAGAACGTAAATGTTATAAGTGCTAATAGACGTTAAGTTTCAAACCCACCACACGGATTGCATGTCAAAAAGGAGAAATAGTCGATCCCGGCTGCTCCTGGAATGCAGTGTTGGATGTGAGTTGTGACTTGAGAGATTGAGAATCCTGCACATGGCTCGTTGTGTAAAGGAGTATTTATTGTTCATGCATAGTGCACTTGGGCGGGAGATATCACAAACAGACACAAGCTTTGTGTGTATACCCATACACTACTACGAAGAGCTTTAGGACGATCAAAAACATGTTCTACAAGGGTTGGAGGTTATGTGAGCCCCTCTCATGATGAAGCATACGTAAATAAGATTGGCACTGGTCTTTGTTTCACAAAAGAACATGCACAAGCACTGGGTTTCATTTGGAACTTGAGTCATAGTAGTTCTGAGGAATCTATGTTGTGTCATACACCACAGGATCACTGTCCAGCTGTGTCAAGTATCATTGTATCACGATTTACAAAGAGTGGTCAGAAGGAAGTGAACCAAGATGCTTTAACTTTCATAGATAAAATCCACAAAAAGTGTTGGATCCTCATGCGAATAGATATAGAAGGCAACATTCAGAAGGTGTGATCCGTCCAGCTTCTCAAGAATTTTTGAGGGAGATTGAGGACCTCTTCTCAATTTTTTATGCACTACAACAGTGAGTTGATCTCCCCGTGTTCCAAAGAGAGGGGAGGGCGACCATTTCTTTGCTGGTGTCCCTTGATCAAGGGGAGAGAATCGAGGAAGAAGTGGAGGTTTGTGGGGTGGGTGAAAGACCAAGGGGCCATAGGGAAGTGTGTGTGTTTAGGACTGGTGTATGGGTGAGCTGAAGTGTATAGGTGTGTTTGTGATGGTGCGTTGTGTGGGATTAAGTGGGTGCCTGTGCACGTAAATGCAGATTTGAACATATAAGTAAATGTCTCGGTGAGTGTGTATGAGTGCATGAAGGAAAGTGAGAGGGTGAGGGTATGTAGGCAGGTGAGCATGTGTGTGTGAGTGTGCACAAGTAATTGTGTGTGTGAGTCTTTGTGTGGAAGAGTGAAAAGAGTAAGGCGTGTGTAAGATAGAGAAAGAGAGTGAGAGTGGATGTGTGTGCATGTGAATGTATGCATGTGAGAGAGGAAGAAGTCAAGTGCACAAACGAGTGCATGTATGTGGAGGAGAGTGAGGAAGAGGGAAGAGTGCGTATATTGAAGAGGAAATGAGTTTGGAGGAGTGAGTACATAAGTATAGTTGTGTGTGCAATAGTGGAAAAGGAGCACGAAATCATGGAAAAGGGGATACAATCGTGGGCTCGGAGTGAGGAAGGGTGACACAATACAAGGAAACTAAGCAACATAAAAGCGTGTGTAAGATATTTTCCCTTGGACTAAGAGGTGCAACATTTTGGTGCGTTTGCCGGGAATAGCTTGGTACGTCTCTATAAGAGAGTGCCATAGGTTCGCCTAGCGCCACACGTTGGCCGAGCTTGCGAACCCCAGATCTAGTACATGAGCGAGGGGAGCTCATCCTCAGGAGCAACACAAACGCAAAGAGAGGAACGTGCTCAGAGAAGAGCCCTTGAAAGAGAAAGGAGAAGGTGGGAACCGCCAGGTGAGTGGACCTCGATTGGCTCGAAGGAATCTGCCAAAAACGTGTACTCCCGTAGGAGAGTCGCGAATCAAGTGTGAAAGTTTGAAGGAGGGATCCTGAGACCGCGTGTGCTAAATTTCTGGGATCGAAGTGATAAAGACATCACACCTCTGTTCGAGATGGCTCAACGGATTTCAGTTCACGTGGGGGACTTCACCAAGTTTTCAGGTGCTTGGGACGAAGATCCAGATAGTTTTATCCAGTTGTTTGAAGTTACTTGTGAGGCTAATGAGGTAGTTGACCAAGGTCAAAGGTTGAGAATTTTTCCGGCTATTCTCCGTGATGAGGCAGCCAATTGGTATGGGAATCTGACACCACAAGAGCATGGAACTTATCAAATGCTCAAGGAAGCCTTCTTGGCAAAGTTTCGACAACAAGGCTTCCAAGATAGATTGGCCCAACAAATGGATTATTTGCGACAGGGAGTCAATGAGAGCATCGATAACTATATTTAAAGAATGGAAACGTTGGTAAGAAAGATGGGCGCGAATGCCCCGAACGATGAGACATTGAAAAGAAGATTCATTTCGGGATTGAGAGATCCTACGGCACAGCAGCATATCAGCCTGACAAGACCTGCAACTTTAATGGATGCTAAGGAACAAGCGAGGCTTTGGGAGGAAGTCCAATTATGCCAACAAAGGAAGATGGAACTCTTATACGAGCCTATGGGAGGCCCAGGAAATATACCGATGAAAGATCCTGGCCAAGGAAGTCCCGCATTGACGACTCCAGCTTTTGTAGCTGCCACTAGCACGCCAGGCGAGGTAAAGCCTACGCTAACTGAAGAACGAATATTGGAGTTGGTCACGCAAGCTATAAAAGCTGCCACAATCACCCAGGAAACATACACAGTAAAACCCGAGGTGACTACAAACCCCAATCAAGTGTTTCGATCAAATACATGGTGTGGAAAGTGCCATGGTTACGGCCATTTGGCTTCAGAATGCCCTACAGTCTCGAGAGTATTCACAGATAGATCACCACCTAGAATGCATTGCACTTTTTGTGGAAGGACAAATCACACGGAGGATCGATGTTACAACAAGAGAGCCTATGAAGAGAGGACCATGAAATCAGGAGATACAAGAGAATGACCTTACACGGGATTGCCCGCTCAAGGTGTCCCACCTACATCTCGTTGGGAAAACAGACCGACTTATGGATATGGTGCTCAGGGTCAAGGAGGAGACTATCCAAGAGGAGCCGCACGGGATCAAAGAAGAGATGGTCCAATCCAGTGTTGGAGGTGCCATGGCTTTGGCCATACTCAATCTAGATGTCCAAACGAAAAGAAACCAATTGATTATACCCCACTATGTAGGTACTGTAGTGGGGAGGGCCACTTTGATGAAGATTGTCCAAAACGAAGAGCCGCCGCCGGCAAGGAAAAAGGACCAATAGGGTCCTCGAATTATGTTGATACTCAGATGCATTCCACATCGAGAGCTCAAGAGCACGTTCCTACAATCGGAGTAGTGTTCAAAACACCGAACCCTCAAGAAGGCTTTAGCTCCTCAATGCACTTTGTGGATGCTTACGAGGCCAAGAAACCACACAAAGATCCAACTGTGGCAGTAGTCACAAGGACTCAAGAGTATTCAAAGAAACATCGAGAAGGCGGAAGCGAAGAAGCGAGATCAGAGAAGATAACTGAGCATGGAGAGGTAGGAAACCAAGTTGGAGGATTTGCTGAGCAGCAAGAGCTTGAGGATGGGGAAGAGATTGAGATTCTTCCACCAGTGACCAAGGAGTTTGTGCCGGGCATAGCACCATTCCCCGAAAGATTAAGGGCTCCAAAATGTAGGAAGGAAAGACAAAGTTTGGAAGAAATGGATATTGTAAAGTTGCTTGCGGAGACGGAAGTCACGCTGGATATTGGCACATTGCTAAAATGTTCACCTGCTTATAGGAAACAATTCTACAATGAATATATTAAGAAGCCGAGGAAAGCTCGAGATAAAAAGAGACAAGATAAAGATGTCCAAGGGATCATTCAAAGTATTACGACGCAAATTGATTCGAATGCTCCAGCTGTGACGGTCGAGATTAAAGGGTATGCAGTCCCTGGTGCTCAATTAGATAGTGGAGCCGCAGTCAACTTAATGACTGAGTTCATGATGAAAGCTTTGGGCCTCAACCACATGGAAGAAACTCCGATGCCCTTGAGAATGGCAGATCAAACACAAGTGAAGCCTGCGGGTCTTTTAAAGAATGTAAGCACAGTTGTGGGCGGTCTAGAGTTTAAAGTTGATTATCTGATAGTAAGACCGAGGACCTCAGAGGCTACCTTCTCGATCTTACTTGGACGACCATGGCTGGTGCAAGCCGAATGTGTGCACGATTGGTGCACAGGATTTATCACAATTGGACCAAAGGTTGATCGAATACAACTTCAAGTGTCTCCCAATTTGACCGGCAAGAAATCGACAGCAGCTGAGGAAAGGGAGCAAAAAGCAAAGGAAAAAGTTAGACAAGAAATGGCACGTGTAAGATTTGCCCTGCGCACGGATACTTCCAAGGACCTTTCACAAGATGGATTTAATCTGCAATTGGCCAACCTCCAACATGCGAAAGTGGGCGAGTACATAGATCCTCTATGTTACAAGGATGATTCTGACCAGGAGTTGCTGGGATGGTTGACACATACAAGTGAATTTGAGTGCTACATGTTGAGTATAGATGCAAAGGAAAATAAAGCTACTCAATCCCTGGAGAAGGGAACTTCAAAAGAAGAGTTGAAACTAGAGCTAGCTTCGACAATGGAAGTGCAACAGTTGAGAGAAAGGGTTAGAATGCTAGAAGCAGAGCTTCTAAGGAGAAGTCGAGAATTGGAAAAGGAAGCGAAGAGTAAGTCTAAAGTGTCGGAAGCCATTGCAAAAGCTGAATTAAAGAAATTGGGTGCGGTTGAAAAAGAACAAAACAATGATTTACTGGCCAAACATGCATGCGTGATCGGAGATCACATTCCAATCACAGTGTCATCAAGGAATAAGGAATATTCGCGAGAAGCTCAGTCGGAAAAATGGGAAGTTTTTCCAGAGAAGTTCTTGAGCGTGGGGTCAGAGCTACCGGATGGAGTACGTGATTGTATTAAAATGACACTCAAAAATTTCAGCAAGGCCTTTGCATGGTCATACAGTGATTTGAGAGGAATTGATCCCCAAATCTTCCAACATTATATAGACTTGGAAGAAGGCACACGACCAATATGTCAACGACTTAGGCGGACAAATCCAGTCTACTCGGAATTGATCAAGTTGGAATTGACTAAATTATTGGAGGCAAGATTCATATATCCCATCGCATCCAGTGAATGGGTATCACCAATCGTAGTTGTTCCGAAGAAAAATAAGAAAATCCGTATTTGCATAGATTATCGAAAGCTGAACGAGCGCACGAAGAAGGATCATTTCCCATTGCCCTTTACTGATCAAATATTGGACAGAGTGGCTGGCCATAAATTGTACTCATTTTTGGATGGTTTCAGTGGATACAACCAAATCCAAATCCATGAAGAGGATCAATCAAAAACTACTTTCACGACAGAATGGGGTACGTATGCATATCGTGTGATGCCATTTGGATTATGCAATGCACCGGCCACATTCCAGAGAGCAATGATAGCTGCATATCAAGACTACTTGCAGGATTGGATGGAGATATTTCTCGATGACTTTGCGATCAGAGGCGACGATGAAAACATGATGGAGAGGATCGAAGCGATTCTAAGAAGAAGCATCGAAAAAGGCATCGCATTAAATCCTGAAAAGTGTACATTTGGAGTACGAAGAGGATTGCTTTTGGGACATGTTATTTCCGAAAAAGGGATCGCGGTTGACAAGGATAAAGTAGAAAAAATTGGACAACTTCCACCGCCTCAAAACTTGCGGCAACTCAGAGGATTCTTGGGGCATGCTAATTATTATCGACGATTTATATTAAATTTTGCATCCATAGCCGCACCACTGACGAATCTTTTGAGGAAGGACCAACAATACCAATGGACTGAAGAGTGTCAAGTTGCATTCGACTCGATCAAGGAGAGATTGATAAATGCACCGATCTTGGTAGCACCCGACTGGACGAAAGAATTCCATGTGCATACCGACGCTTCTCATACTGCGATTGGAGCAGTACTATGTCAAGCCGATGAAAGGAAATTGGACCACCCTATTTATTACGCAAGTCGCAATTTGAATATCACTGAGAGAAACTACACGACTACAGAAAAGGAATGTCTCTCGATGATCTTTGCGGTAAACAAGTATCGGCATTACCTGATGGGAAAACATTTCACGTTTTATGTGGATCATGAAGCCCTAAAGTACATCATTAATAAACCCGAGCTATCAGGACGATTGATGAGGTGGATGCTACTCCTCCAAGAATTTCAGTTCACGGTGGTAACCAGACCAGGCAAAGCGCATATATTGGCCGACCATTTATCTCGAATTGTTAATGAGGAGCCAATCTCTGGTGTGCCCGATGATGCTCCCGATGGGCATCTATTCCAGGTTGATGCTAAAGTACCTTGGTATGCTGACTTGGTGAATTTCTTGTGCACTACTAAATATCCGCCAGGAGCAAGCAAGAGAGAGAAGCAAAAACTGTTAGCGTTGGCAAAGCACCATAGCATCATTGGTGGGCAGCTCTATCGATATTTTGTACATGAAAGCATTTATCGGAGGTGTCTCGAGGAAGACGAAGCAACCCTAGTGTTGAGAGCATTACATGATGAACCCTGCGGTGGGCATTTTGCTGGTGAGCTGATGGCAAGAAAGATTTTATTGGCTGGGTATTGGTGGCCAACGCTGTTCAAAGACTCTCACACATACTACAAGAAATGCGACAAATGCCAACGAATGGGCAAACCCACATTAGCACATGTTGCTCCTCTTACGCCAGTGCTAGCTCTTAAGCCCTTTGAGAAGTGGGGAATCGATTTTGTGGGGCCTATTGATCCTCCCTCAAGACGTAGATCCAATAGGTATATTCTGGTCTGCACTGACTATGTTACCAAGTGGGTAGAAGCCAAAGCTCTGAAGACTGACCGAGCTGTTGATGTAGCTAAATTTTTGTATGAACAAATTATCACTCGATTTGGATGCCCGTTGGAGATAGTGAGTGATAGAGGAACACATTTTGTCAACGAATTGATCGAAGAATTAATGGAATTATATAAGATCAAACATAGAAAACGCACTCCATATTACCCGAGGGAAAATGGACAAGTGGAGGTCACCAACAAGGTGCTGGAACAGATTCTGACAAAGACAGTAGCTGTGCATAGGAGAGACTGGGATGAGAGACTTTTGGAAGCCTTGTGGGCATATCAAACATCCTACCGAGTGACGACTAAGAGCACTCTGTTCTCCCTAGTATATGGCGAGGAAGCCATCTTTCCCATTGAAAAAGAAGTTCCGACACTAAGAGTGGCCATCGAGGCTAGGTTGGGAGAAGAAGAGTCATTGAAGCAAAGGTACATACAACTGGTCAAGCTAGAAGAAAAGAGACTCATTGCACAGCAAAGTTTGGAAGCTATTCAGAAGAGACGTAAAGAGAGGCATGATAAGAATCTCAAGACCCATGCGATTCAAGAAGGGGATTTGGTACTAGTCTATGATAGTAAATATTATAAATTCCCGGGGAAGTTACAGACAAGATGGCAGGACCGTTTAAGGTGGTGGAACTCAATTCCAATGGTTCCATGCAAATTCAAGATTTAGGAGAAGAATGTGCTCCCGTGAAGGTTAACGCGCTTCGAGTTAAACCATATTTCACGTGACATTAGGACGGGAGAAGCCAGACGAGATCCAAGCAGAAGGACGAAGTAGACTCCTTGTACATAGACGTATAGTTATATATATATATATATGCGCATATGTAAGCTATGATTTGTGTGTTATAAATTTTCTTCCTTGCTAGCTTAGGAATTTTGGACTTCTAATATTTTTGTGTTATGCAGAGACTGTTAGGAGCTAAGTAACAAAATGGCAGATCAAATAACGCAACTCTATTTGTACGAGCTAAGGATATATTTCTCGGACCAAACATTCGCCCGCATGGACATAGATGTCGACGACTTTGAGACGGAATATGATGTAGAGGAAGCGCATTGGCTGGTATGCTTTATAAACCAGGGTTTGGGTGTTGCATTTTACATTGAATGTTTTGAGGAATACCTGGCTCGACATGTAGGATGGGCGGGAGATCGATATTACTATTTTGACCCTTCGAGGGAAATGCCTAACGAAGAAAATGATATCACTTGGGCTTGGGCAGATGTGCTAACGATAGGAGGTGATGACGGAGCTCCTGAAGCTGAGCCTGACTCGCCCTAGGGAAGTTGTCGGGATGCGAGTACGATGTGAGGCTACCTGAGACATCCCGGAGACCCACATTCTAGATCATCTAAGGATAGGTATACGAGGGACTAAGGCATAGCCGGCTGTAGTTACCTAGTGAAAAGTCGACTCGATGAATACATATGTAGTGTCTCTAATTGAGAGAATGGAGTGAACAGGTGGTTGATCTGTCAAAGGCTAGAGTGTATATGTTTGCATGCATGTGTGGGAAAAGTGGGAAAGTCCCTTTCTTCCTCTCCCTAATTCTCAGGACTTGGGTGAATTAATTAACAAAAAAAAAAAAAAAGAGAAAGAAAAGAAAAAGAATGTATGTTGTTGTGATCGTACCAATGCGCTATGGTGGGCTAGTAGGTGGGTGGATTTATCTTAGCCGGGTGTTTAGGACCACGAGCCGCAGCTAGTTTCCCCATAGGCTTGGGATGTATATGTTTATGTCTTAGCTATGCGCCATAACGGGTTGGTAGGTAGCTGGAGCCATCGTGGCTGGGTAGTCACGACCACGAGCCATACCCAGCTTCGTTATGGGCTAGCTGATATATGTTATGTGTTATCATTGTGTGTTTGTGTGTTGTGCGCTGCATTGCATTGGTAGATGGGTGGAATCAACCTGATCGGGTGGTCAGGTCCACGAATCGCATCCAGTGACAATGTAGGCCAACGTGTGATTAAAATAAAATTTACCTATGAAGTTATTCCCCACTCCTGAGGGGGAGAGAGAGAGAGAGGAGAGGGTGATGATCGCCTGGAAGGGAACGTTATTTGCTTGTGTGATTGGTATGTGATGGCATATGACAGATCAGCTCACCTTGAATCAACATTCTTGAAGGCACGGATATTCTATATGTACTTATGGATGAGGCTTTAGCGAGGTAATGCAACGGGGTTGCTTTATAACTTGTGTGCTCTATCCGAGGGTTTTCCAGTGTGTGGGACACTCTAGGGTTTTTTTATGTAGGTCTTCACTTGCACTCAAATCTCGATGGCTTTTGTAGGACAACGATGGGGATTCTTCGGGAGTGTCTAGTCATGGAATAATTGTACATAGCGAATAGTAGGTGCACTAATGGGGTATGCATTTTGGGTATTTTGCATGTCCTGTTGGATTCATTTCAGTTATTGTTGTTTATTTCGGTATTTCCATTTCTGTTTGTTCGCAATGACAGTTGAATGTGTAAAACATGAAAAGGTATGAATGTGATATTTTGGTTGAGACCATTTTCATAATGGAATGCATGAGCAATCTGATGCATGTATGTGGAATTGGAGTTGCATACATGTGCATGTTCTTGGATCATTTGGAAGTGACTGATTTGTATGTATTCATGAGTAATTTTTTTTTAGCACTAATAGCTTCAATGAGTGGAGGTCCAATTGGAATAATGGCTCAATGGAAAGGTATGCAAGCTTGTTGTATACTGATATTTTCATGGCTGTTTTGATTAGATTGCAGCGAGAGTGGCTCCTCGAGGACGACTTCGCAAATAAGAAGAGGGGAGTATGTTAGCTCATAAAATGGTTGGTTTTTATGCACTAATGTGGTTCTATTTGGCAGGAAAATACGTTTGATTTCAGGTACTTGAAGAGTGATCAAATGTTTGAAGGGAGGTATTTGCAACTACATGACGACATCATGATCAAGATGGATTGGAAACTTGATACTACTATTGGAAATGCATTGATAGACATGACATGCAGCAGCTTCTGTTTTGGATTCAGCTAAGAGCAAGCAATTGCATACACATGTGCTTGTTGTAGATGGTAGAGTGGATGTTGTTGTGGGGAGCTCACTTATAAGCATGTATCATACATGTGGGGATTCTTGCAAGAAGATCTATTCCAGCCTAACAAGTCTTATTGGAATCTCGCATCCACTTGGCGGAGGCTTCTATTGGACTTTGCTGCAATGTACTGAGGAGCTACAGGTTGAGGATCTTCAATCAACCCTTGATGTTAACATCAAGCTTGTGGTTGCTCTTCTTGTCTTGCAAGAGTGTTTCAACCCGATGTGTGATCCACGGACAAATATTGATATGATCACTCATGCAGCATACAATCGGCGGTCAGAATTTAGTCGGTGGAATTATGCTGGGTTTTATACAGTAGTTTTGGAGCAGGATAATGAGATAATTTCAGCTTCCTCTATAAGGGTTCATGGTGCACGGATAGCTGAGATGCGCTCATAGGCACTAGACATAAGTATCGTAGACAAGGCATGTGCAGACGTCTTGCTGGTGCGATTAAAAACTGTTGTCATCTTTAGGGGTGGTAAATTTCATATTGCCTGCGATTCAAGAACTATATGAAACTTGGACCAATGCATTTGGCTTCAAACCCTTGGATTCATCTTTGATTTTGGAGATCAAATACCTCAGCATGATGATGTTTCCAGGAACAGAACTCTTGCAAAAATGTCTTTTGGGAGATGCTACTGTTTCTAACGATGAACAGATTCAATGAATGATGCACCATATTTCTTTGTCGAGAGATTAAAATGGGCCTTGTTTTAGTGGCTGTCAAGAGAGTAACTCAACGAGTTTGTCCTCCTTGGTATCAAGCTCAGCAGCTGCCACTTTGAACTGTAACTGGTTAAATGTCAACTTTAGAATTCGATTTCATGGTACTCATCCTTTACACTGTGAAAGTATAAGATGCAGAGCACCATTTGTCATTGAACAAGCTCCTCGACGGCTATGACGTGTTTCTATGGCAGTCAACAAGGTTTTCTGTTCGTCCACAGAGGGGGGGCATGTCCGTCCTTATCTGCAAGGGGCAACCCAACAAAAGGGGGGGTTTTGTTTTTTCTTCCCCGTTGTTCTGACTGAAGAAACAGAAAAGGGGAAGAGGTTTTTATGTCAGGACTCTCCTTCCGTTTTTTTTGGATTTTTGATGGCCGCTGCTGTGGGTGGCATAACTCCGAGGGGGGGGGCTACAAAATAAAGAGTGGGGCTCTCTATCTTTTTGCGGGGTTGTTTTTTCCTTTTTGGTAGAAGCGGGTTTTGGAGAACGTTGCAAAAGGGTGACAGTCATCACCGCATAAAGATAGAAAAGCTTCGAGGGGGAGGGGTTTCTTTTCGCATGGGAGCTGCACTGGTTCTATGTGTTTTTGGGCTACTGTTGACTGGAGGCTCAGTTCAATCTCCAAGTGAAGTGCTGAAATTGAGTACCTCGATAGCTTCTTTGGCGGACTCAAAGCTGGTAGTAAGGCCTATGTATTGGGAGATCCTGGTGCAGCACAAAATTGGCACATATATGTAGCAGCACCAACTCGTCTTCAGACTCCAACCACCATCTCTCTTTCCAACTTTGGTGACGGTATGCAGGTATGGGGCCTCTACTCATAAGTGGATCACTAGATGAAAGCGAAAAAATTTTGGAAAGGGGATGAGCTCGAGAAAGATCGCATGCACACATGCCACTCTTTGGGTGTCATGGATGTCATTGCACACCCCACCGGTTCTATTGCTGCTTCTACATCCCTAGATAGCTTCCTTTGTATCCTTGACGTTGATTCCAATGCCACCATTGTTGTTCGTGAAACCTCCCCATCCAAAGCCTCGTGCATGTAGTTTAATCCTAAGGGTTCAGTTTTAGCACTACCTGGTGGAGGAAGCGCAATAATCAAGCTTTGGAACACTTCTACATGGAGATTAGATGCAAGTCTGTCAATGCTAAAAGCTGATGCTAGTGTCAAAGGAGCTGAACAACATCTGGAAAGTTTGTATTCGTCACTACTAGGAGCATTCATGACGCACTTCTTGCTTGCAGCACAATGGATGGGACATTAGGCATCTTTGATGTTTCTCATGGGAAATGCATCCATTACGTGGAGGGTCACAATATGTGAGTGAGGTAATTGATATTTTAACGAGTGGATTTGTGTATTATTTTCACAGCTTCAGATGACAAGCATGTTAGAATGTATGATACAAAGAACATTGGGCTTATATGTGCCATGTCCTTAGTAGTGCAATAATGTGCTGTTATTTTCTAGATGAGAACGTAAATGTTATAAGTGCTAATAGACGTTAAGTTTCAAATCCACCACACGGATTGCATGTCAAAAAGGAGAAATAGTCGATCCCGGCTGCTCTTGGAATGCAGTGTTGGATGTGAGTTGTGACTTGAGAGATTGAGAATCCTGCACACGGCTCGTTGTGTAAAGGAGTATTTATTGTTCATACATAGTGCACTTGGGCGGGAGATATCACAAACAGACACAAGCTTTGTGTGTATACCCATACACTACTACGAAGAGCTTTAGGACGATCAAAAACATGTTCTACAAGGGTCAGAGGTTATGTGAGCCCCTCTCATGATGAAGCATGCGCAAATAAGATTGGCACTAGTCTTTGTTTCACAAAAGAACATGCACAAGCACTGGGTTTCATTTGGAACTTGAGTCATAGTAGTTCTGAGGAATCTATGTTGTGTCATACAACACAGGATCACTGTCCAGCTGTGTCAAGTATCATTGTATCACGATTTACAAAGAGTGGTCAGAAGGAAGTGAACCAAGATGCTTTAACTTTCATAGATAAAATCCACAAAAAGTGTTGGATCCTCATGCGAATAGATATAGAAGGCAACATTCAGAAGGTGTGATCCGTCCAGCTTCTCAAGAATTTTTGAGGGAGATTGAGGACCTCTTCTCAATTTTTTATGCACTACAATAGTGAGTTGATCTCCCCGTGTTCCAAAGAGAGGGGAGGGCGACCATTTCTTTGCTGGTGTCCCTTGATCAAGGGGAGAGAATCGAGGAAGAAGTGGAGGTTTGTGGGGTGGGTGAAAGACCAAGGGGCCATAGGGAAGTGTGTGTGTTTAGGACTGGTGTATGGGTGAGCTGAAGTGTATAGGTGTGTTTGTGATGGTGCGTTGTGTGGGATTAAGTGGGTGCTTGTGCACGTAAATGCAGATGTGAACGTATAAGTAAATGTCTCGGTGAGTGTGTATGAGTGCATGAAGGAAAGTGAGAGGGTGAGGGTATGTAGGCAGGTGAGCATGTGTGTGTGAGTGTGCACAAGTAATTGTGTGTGTGAGTCTTTGTGTGGAAGAGTGAAAAGAGTAAGGCCTGTGTAAGAGAGAGAAAGAGAGTGAGAGTGGATGTGTGTGCATGTGAATGTATGCATGTGAGAGAGGAAGAAGTCAAGTGCACAAACGAGTGCATGTATGTGGAGGAGAGTGAGGAAGAGGGAAGAGTGCGTATATTGAAGAGGAAATGAGTTTGGAGGAGTGAGTACGTAAGTATAGTTGTGTGTGCAATAGTGGAAAAGGAGCACCAAATCATGGAAAAGGGGATACAATCGTGGGCTCGGAGTGAGGAAGGGTGACACAATACAAGGAAACTAAGCAACATAAAAGCGTGTGTAAGATATTTTCCCTTGGACTAAGAGGTGCAACAGGCACCCTCTCATAGAAAACAAAAAGTTTGTTCTCTTATGGCAGATTCTTCATAAGGGAGTTTCGAACAACCAAAAGGCTAGCAAAATTTGTGGGGTGCCTCCCTGTTGCAAGCGTTGCTACCGGTCCATTGAAGATATTGGTCATATCTTCTTTACTTGTCCCAACTCCATCAGGCTTTGGCAGATTGTCGGAAAGAAAATTAGACTTCAAAAGAGTATCAGCTGGAAACAAGCTCTTCTGGGAGAAGCGATTGGCTCCACGGTGACCCTCTGAAATGCCATGAGAGGGGAGGTCCTTGGGAAGATATGGCAGCAAAGATGTGCTTATAACTTTGATGACTCCCCTAAGGAGTGGTCAATCGACAACTCACTATTCCTCGTCGGTAAAAGAATCGCCAATTGCAAGAAATCCCCCCCTTTGAAGCATCATAAAGTGCTTCTCCTAATCAACAACTGAAACCCAAGTGGGAGCCACGTGAGGGTGATGAGAGAGTGATTAACCTTGTTTGTAATGCCATTTACACTTTGTAAAACCTACCCCTACCTTGTGAGACATGGGGGGTCCCATGGGCACTAATCCCCTTCACTTCACTTGTACTTTTCATTTCTTTTATTTAATACAAATCCAGGAGAGTAGGCTCTGGCCAAACTTCCTTTATTAAAAAAAGAAAACACTTACAAAACATCAAATTTATACTTTCTTGCTGATCGATTTGCATGATTTCATTTAGATAGATTCAAGAAGTGACATAATAATACATTCAGATGCTTGTTTTTCTTTGGAACACTTTTAAATCTTTGCAGTGAAGAACACTCAATGAAAAGTTAAGCATTCCAACTCAAATATGCGTATGGCATAGACAAATCATCTGTTGATAACAATTTTTAACTTAGAGCTTTCCAAGGAACAAGTCTTCACGTTCAACCCATCGACAATAAAACAACTGTTCATTTTAATGCAGTACCGTAGCAAGTGAAAAAACCTTGTCAGAGATGATGAAGAGTATGCATGTTTGAAGCACAGATCATTAGAGATTAGAACCAACATCAAAGCATCGGAGTTGACAATCCAACGTGCATCGAGATCATATGTGTTGCGGCTTATTGGAATGCTTGTTTCCATGAAATTGTAGGAGGATTATTGGCAAGAGAAACATATTGGCTTCCTAAAATCAACGATATCTGCAAGTAGCACAAGGAGACCTCCACAGACACTGCCGGAAGAGAGCGTGCCACCAGAATTGATGATGTCGTATGTCTCCGCATAGAAGAATCAAACCCCACAACCTTCTCATTGATCATAGCTGTCAAATCATTCCCCAGGGCCAAATTTTTCGGCTTCTTGGGATCCCGTTGGGGTTTGGCATCACTATGGAACAACGGTGGAACGGGGTGCTGGCCAAACTCGAAAACAAGCTTAACTATTGGAGAGGTATGCAAATCAATCTTGCTGGTCGTGCTATGGTTATCAACACGTTCCTCCTATCATCTATCATTTATTTCCTTTCTTGTTGGAGACCGAAAGAGCAAGATCTACCCAAACTGGAAAGTATTTGTAGAAACTTCCTATGGACAGGCGACCACAATAGGAGGGGGGTGCCTAAAATCAAATGGTCCATCTGCACCAGCCATAGAGATAGTGGGGGACTTGGTATCTTGGACATTGGATGCATGGCAAACAAACTGGCAGCCAAATGGATGATTAAGGCTTGGTGCAACGGGGAGGCCTCGTGGGCCAAGTTGATCTTCAGAAACAAGAACGAGTTGGCTCTCATGGGTTTCCCAAATTGGAAGAATCTTGACATCTTGACCTTGCTGTTTTCCCCGATCCCCGTCTTCCCGAAAGGCTCTAATCTCGTGTGCTCCCTATGGAAGAGCTAGAATAAAGTCAAAAACTACATAAGAATTAGTGAAGACTGGAAGTGGGCAACCCGTATTAGACAAAACGACTCTATCTGGTTTCCAATCCATGGCATCCCGAGTGTGGAATCTTGGAACATTCAAAATGCCAAGAAGTTATGGAATAAAGGCTTCAAAAAATGGAAACATCTCTGGAAAGAAGACACCAACCGCTGGATCCACTTCGAGGATATTGACCCTTGCGTCAACATTTCGTACGAAGAATGGACCACTTTGCAAAGCAGATGTCTTGCCTGGGACCGACACAAAGTTCACCTTCTCATGGGACACGGCACATTGAGCTCGCTTGGTCTCAAATGGCACAATGGGAATTGCCTATCAAAAATCCCGAACATTAAGGAAACGATTGACTATCAGGTTAAGCTCAACAAGAAGTAGTGCCTATCATGGACGCGGCTTTGATGGGACATGAAGTTCATGGCTATCTGGCACTCCCTCATAGAAATCAAAAAGTTTGTCCTCTTATGGCAAATTCATCATCAAGGAATCTGGACCAACCTTAAGGCTAGAAAATTTTGTGGGATTCCTCCCTGGTGCAAAGGCTGCTACCGGTCTATCGAAGATGTTTCACACATCTTCTTTACCTGCCCCAACTCCAACAGACTCTGGCAGAGAGTTGGAAAGAAAATTAGACTTCAGAAACATCTCAGTTGGCAACAAGCCCTGCTTGGAGAAGCGATCTGCTGCTCCGCGACTCTCTGGAACGCCATCAGAGGGGAAGTCCTATGGAAAATCTGGCAAGAAAGATGTGCTTTCAACTTCGGTGACTCTCCCAAAGAGTGTTCAATTGAGAAATCGTTGTTCCTCCTTGGCAAAAGGATTGTTAATTGTAAGAAATACCCCCCCTTCAGGCATCATCAAGTACTCCTTTTAATCAATAACAAGCTTAAACCCAAGTGGGCCCCTCATGAGGGTGACGAGAGGGTGATTAACCTTCTTTGCAATGCCATCTAAGCTCTGTAAAAAGCTTCCCCTGCCTTGTGGGATTTGGGGGTTCCCGTGGGCACTAGTCCCCTTCTCTTGTACTTTTCTTTATTTAATTCAAGTATGAGAGAATAGGCTAATGCCGAACTTCCTTTATATTAAAAAAGAATTAAACCCCAGTTGCCTTCATGTATTCATCAAATCACGTTGCTATTGAGGTCTCCACATCTCTTTTCATCCATGTCCAGAGATGTCAAATAATCTATACTCCTTATCTTTGAATTTCTGAATACAAGCTTAGATATCTTTATAGAGAGAGCCAACTCTCAAATCAATGTCAAAAACGTCTCGAGAGAAAGACTTATATCAAATTACATCTCATAACGTAGAAGTTACAAATGATTTCAGAACAAAAAAAGAAACCACAAAGCCACAAAAATCCAAGCTTTAGATTACAACGTTCAACATATTGCACGAACAATTCTTGTAAATGGAATAACTTTGCGCATTAATTTTCCTACATGTAGAAACTTAGTCTACAGAGTCATCTGATATCTCGAGTGAATATTCACATCAATCTTTCATTAATTTAATTATAAGCGGAGTTTCTTTTTCGACCTTTAATAGAGCAAACACTCTGCAGCATTCTGAGGCACACTTTGAGATGTTTCAGACATGTTTGAGTGATTGCAGAAAAGGGTGACAAACGAATTTCATGCTTGGTTGCCATAACTTCCTGAATTTAGAAATAGTACATCATTGTGCAAAATCTCAAATGCCACCCTTCAATAGTCATCTCATAAGGTAAGGTAAGAGGAAAATAGAGAGGAAAATAGCGTGCTGAGATAAAATCGGCAAAAAAAAATGTGGAAGGTCGAGATAAAATGGAGATTTGCAGTTAAGAATGAATGCGTAGGAAAATAATTCATCTGTTGTACGAATATTTTTTTTTTTTTTAATATATCTGTTGTACGAATATTTTCATAAGAACCTCACAAATTACTGATTAATTTCACCCCTGAACAGAATCCATTCTTCAAAACAAGTCCAATATATTTTAAGTTGATCTTTCAGAGATGCACAATCAATAGTTTAAGTTGATCTTTCAGAGATGCACAATCAATACTTAACCGACTGTTCCTCCATTTTGCACACCAAAAGATAAAGAAGCCTTCACTAGGCACGATGTTTTCGAGCCAATATCTCCTTTCTGGTAGATCCCCTGCACATCTCTCTCCTTTTTGTGTATGAAGATAGGGTCCAAAAAAAAATGAGAGACCCGAGAAATGAACATGGTTTCATGACCATCTTCTGCTCCCGATCTCTTTCGAACTGGTAGGTAAGTGTCTATCCTATTGCGGTTGAAGAGGATCATTTATTTATGTTCCTATGTATGCATTAAAGTTTTTCTCCATCTTTAAAAATACTTGGAAGAATACATTTGAAGAATATGTAATTTTCCATGCAGTCCTGCAATGTTCATGGTTAATTTGGCTTATAACTATTGAGAAAAGATGAATTCTAATGATTTCCTTGATGAAAAAACAACATAACAAAACAGTTCTCTATTTAATCAAAGAGATTCCTCTTGTGTTTAGGTCAAAGATTTCCTGGCATGCTTAGATTTATTCACACTAGTTTAGTAATAGAGATATGAGTGTCCTAGGACACTTAAATGTCTTCCTTCAAGACTAACTTTCTTGATTTTTCTTGATCACAGACTTGATGCTTTGATGGCATTACCACCTAGATTCAAAAGTCAACATCATCTAATTTCTTAACGAAATATAAGATTTCTATCAACTAACCACAATTCTATCGTATAAGAGAAATGAAGGAGCTACAAACAAGGTTAGCGGTCTTATTGCATTTGCAAGCAAAAACTATAGGAAAAAACTAAGAAGTTTTATGATGGCTTGACCACCTTCCTAGGGGAACCTTTTACGTTTACGTTTTTTGTTTTCTAAAACAAAGACTCTATGGTGCTCGAAAGGGGGGGGGGGGGGGGGGGGGGGGGGTTGCTCTAAGTATCTTTGATTCTTCTAGCAAGAAAGTCCACAAAGGACTTAGTAAATCATTTGTGATGTAGGTTATCAAATTCTTAGAGAAACACTATCTCCAAACACTTCGAAAAGGATGTGGACTAATGAACTACCGATTGCTTCCATTCATTTGACCCATCAAAATTAACATGCTCTTTGATCCTCATCTAGAGGACAACACTTATATAGCATGAGAAGAAGAGGTGACTGAGATCTTCTTACCCCTAATGTCATCTTCTACACTATGGCATATCTTAGTATATTTTAGCCACTTTCACGTTTATCTAGATTACACTATGAGAGTTTTCGAGTAGAGTCGACTTCTCATGTTCCACTTGAGCATGAAATAAATAATTGCATTTGAGATTCCATCGAATCCAAGACGAGTTCAAGCACCACTTCTTGTTGAGATCTTGAAAGAAATTTGGTTGTCTCTTGACTCTAGGGAAATCTTGGATTGAGATCTCATTTTTTCATCTAATACATTTTGGACTATTAGGAGCTTTGTTTCCAATATTAAGGCAACAATTAGAGTCCCAACAAGCATTCATTCTTTGTCTTAAGAGGCACTAGTCTTCATGGTCAACTCTAGGTCTCTTATTGATTCCCTCAAATCTTATCCAATTTCTTTCACATTGGTACGACAAGTCCTTCCATTTCTGAAAGACTTTGGGCCAAAGGTTTTTGGCTCTTTGGAAGCTCTTCTTTTCAGCTTTCCTAATGCCAATTATCAAAAGACAAATAGATTTAGTTTCACTAATGTGAGCCACCCACTTCCAAACATTGCTAATCGGGTTGGGCCATTGAAAGGAAGGCCACCACCACACATCCCTCAAGGGTAAAAACAATTTGGGAAAATAAAAGGGTAAGGTAATTAAGACCTTGCCACTTGGGGTTTCCAAAAAGCAAACTTCTATTCATCAACTCTCGTGGTGCTGAGCTGGCAGTTTGTCCATCGCGCCTCTGAGGATTCACGACTTACAGGATGTCCACGATCGACGAGCGACAGGGAAGGGATCACGACTGACAGGAAGTCCACGATCGACGGTGTTCACGAGTGACAAGGTGGCGCAAAGCTGAGTTTCGTGTCGATCGTGGTTGAGCGCAGTGACAGACCAGAAGCATCGGCTAGAACTTAGGAGCGCGGCGACTGACAGTCGATGCAGTTTCTTTGTCGATCGTGGATGTGTGCGGCGACTGATAGTGCGTCCATCGCTTTGCGGGTCCTTCACGACTGATTGACTTGGTTCGTGGTGCTGAGTTGGCAGTTTGTCCATCGCGCCTCTGTAGATTCACGACTTACAGGAAGTCCACGATCGACGAGCGACAGGGTGGCGTGCGATCGACAGGCAGCTGCTCGACTGTGTGACGGGGGGCCATCCATCATGGAAAAAACTCAGTGCCTGTCCTTCGCCACGACCGACTGAAGGCGGGTCCCTCATCACGATTGACTGACTGAATCCGTTTGATTGAGAGTTGGAGAGTGCTTGTCCGTCGTCACGACCGATTGAAGGCGGGTCCCTCGTCACCACTGACTGACTGAGTCTGAGTGACTGAGCGCGTCCATCGTGTGGGATTGTGTGAGAGAAGGCGGGTGGGTCCGTCTGAGAGAAGTGCGCGTGCCACGAGTGACCGAGAGATGGCAGGCGATTGACAAGAATGCGTTAGAGAGTTTAACCTTTCAAACTGCAATTGAATGGGCCTCCCTGAAAAAAAGAATTAAGCGCCCTAGAAAAAGAAAATAATAAGTGCAGAACATTCCTCGATTCAGCTCTCATGGCCTTCTGTCTCCTCCTCCTCCTCTTCTGATCTTTCGTCCGCTTGAGCTTCAAGCTTGAGGGTTACGATGGATTTGGCGACCCCCTCTCTTGTGAGAAGTAACTTGGCCCCTCCTCCCGAGGAGACCGATAACCTGGCCTCTTTGTTGGAGGGGGGTTCTTGTGCCGCCCTAGGGGCCTTCGAGAGTGCTGAACCCCCCTTGGTCTCCCTCAATAGATCTGCAATTTTGTCAACTCAGGAGGAGCTCAAGAAAGTTTTCCTCGTCGGCCAAATGTTCGGCCCTAAGCCCCTACTCGAAACTGTGCGACAGTGGCTTCGCAACGAGTGGTTCCCCCGCGGGCTAGTTGATTCTAAGTGTCAGTTCTTACCGGCAAGCCACTTGCTGCTAGTCTTTGAAAATGAAGATATGGCGTTTCGAGCCCTTAGTGTCGGAACTTGGCAACTCGGTCGGGCGAACCTGTGCCTATTCAGATGGTCCCCTGATTTTACTCCCGACAAATCGAAATCGCTTCGGTACCCTCTCTGGGTTGAGCTCCCTAACCTGCCATACTTCTTGTACAACTTCGTGTGGGACATCGTTTCTCCTATCGGCAAGCCGTTGGCCTCACGCGAGGACATTGGTGGTCTCATTTATGAAGGTGCAAGACACTCGTTCAACGCTCGATGGCACCCTCAAATCTGTGTCGAGGCTGACCTCAGTATGCCACTTCCATCGAAGATCAAACTGGACTTGGGCGAAGGGGATGTATGGGAGCAAGACATCAGTTACAAAAACCTTCCCAACGCGTGCTTTTGTTGTGGCCAACAAGGTCACAGGATCAAAGATTGCCCTTTGAGACGAAAAAGCAAGCGAAATCAAGAAGCCCCCAAAAATGCTCAAGATAGCAATGGAGCATTGAATCACTCGACGAAAGTAGAGGAATTCAAGGGTCCCCTTAATCCAGAAGCTGATGCAGACGGGTTCATTGAAGTCAGAAGAAGAAGGAAAAGAAGCCCTAGGGCAACCTCTGAGCGAAACAACACGTCAGTTACCCCCCCCAGCAACTTGTATTGCAATCTGGAAAAGGAAATCAATGAGTTTGACTACCCAGGTGGGAACCAACTTGAGGTGGACACCGACGTCAAAGGCCTAGAGATCCCTGACAGTAAAGAAACCTTGCAGGAGGGTTACACTACAAGCAAAGAAGACGGCTTTACTACTAGCAACGAAGATAACATGGATAGTGAAAGCTCCATCATCGGATCGACTATTCCGGAAACGGAGCTGAAAACGGTGCCCAGTTCTTCCCAGCAGGAGGCATCCCGCAAAGGAAAACAACCTATGGAGTTACCGTGGAAAAACCCCCACAAGAACCTAATGCTAACTCGGGATCCGATCCGAGCGAAAAAGAAAGATGAATCCAAGAAAAGAAAGGACAAAGCTCCCTCCCGCAAAGAGGGATCACTACGACAATGATCATCATCTCGTTAAATGCTAGAGGGCTAACCGACCCCTCAAGAGCGATCATCATTGGTCAATGGCTTCGCGACATTAGCCTAAACCCAGATCTTATATGTATTCAAGAGATTAAAATTGATGGAGAAGACCTCCAGAAACGGCTTAGACATGTCTCCTCGACCCATGTTTGGATTTCAACGGCGCATCAGCGGGGGTCCGGTGGAACGGTAATCGGTATTAATCAACTGTGGTTTGAAAAGCTTGAGAACTCCATTGAAGATGAACGCCATCAATGGATTGTTGTTTCTTTCGGTGCTCCCTTTTGTTTTACTTTAGTTTCTTTGTATGCCCCTAATGGGGAGTTAGAGAGACTTAACACTTGGGCCTCCTTGGACTCGCTCCCCCACAATGTGCTTATTTGTGGTGACTTCAACATGGTTGAGGACCCTATGGACAGATGGATGGGCAAGGGTAGGGTCATCGATAGTCCGGAGAAAGAAACGTGGGACAAAACTAAACTACACTTGGATTTGGTCAAATTCAAAGACTCGAAGGGCTTTTCTTGGTCAAATCTCCAAGCAGGCGAGGACCTGAGGAAAGCTAGACTTGATAGATGCTACATTTCTCAGAGTTTTACTCATCAGTGGGGCCACCCTTCCCTCTCGCAACGCACCGACCTCACCATCTCTGATCACTACCCGATCGTCATCACTTTTCAACCCCCCACCAAGATCCGTAAGGCTCCGTGGTTCCATGCTAGTGTGCCCTCCTTCTCTCTCCCCTCCGTCCATCAAGAAATTTCTGATGTGTGGAAGGAGGCATTCGCCTCTGGCTTGTCCCCAACCAAGTGTTGGAGAAGTGCGGTCGATAAGTCACGACAGATCATGATTAGATCCAGGAAGATGCTAGATACTGTGCGGCAGGCTCCTAGAGAAGCTCTATATCATAGACTCTGGCGGCTCGAGGAGGAAGTGAACAAAGGAAAATCTCAAGCCCAGAAAGGACTTCGAAAAATCAGAGCGCTGCTGAGATACGAGGAAGAGATACAAAGGAAAAATTTGCAAATTTTCTTCAAGGAGTGGTGGGCTGGCAAAGCCGACAAACCCACCAAAGAGATGTGCCGTATCCTCAAAAGGAAACACAACAGAGAATCGATCCCCTTATTGCTAGACGCAAATGGCAATGTATGCAACACGGAAGAAGATAATTTTGGGATCATTGAAGGGCACTTCACGAGACTCCTGGGGACCTCAAACCCCCTCTCCCACCATAGAAGGGACTGTATGGCAGCCATATCTAGGGTTTCCCCCCACAGGATACCACCCAACCTTCACTCTCTGCTTCATGCCTCTATCTCTGAAGCCGAAATCATTGAGGTCATTGATGCCCTCCCCTCAGGTAAAAGCCCGGGACCCAACGGGCTCACTAATGAGTTCTTTAAATCCTTCAAGTTGGTGGTTGCCACCCCTCTTCGTTTGGTTTGGCAAGAGGCACTCAAGTTTGGCGCGCTTCCTTCTTGTCTCAACAATGGCATTATCAAGTTAGTACACAAAAAAGGGGAAAATAATAGAATAGAGAACTGGCGTCCCATTACAATGCTCCAAACAGGATACAAGATCATCGCCAAAGTCATTGCCAACAGAATCTCTTGCCACTTGAGAGCGTGGTTAAGCGAGGACCAAAAAGGTTTCATCAAAGGCAGGTCAATTTTGGAAACCATTATAGATATCTGGGAAGGTCTTGAATTTGCAAATGAGTCTAAACAAGAAGTAGTTTTCCTCAAGATCGACTTTGATAAAGCCTACGACAGGCTAGAATGGGACTATATTCTACAGTCGCTACAAGATCTTGGATGTAGTCAGAAATTCACCAAGATGATCCCGACCCTTCTCGGAAACGCATCGACCCAAATTAACATTAATGGAAATCTTTCAAAGGTGATCAAACTTAGAAGATCTATCAGACAAGGGTGCCCATTGACTCCCCTTCTCTTTGCCATTGCCGCGGAAGGGCTTAGCAGGCTGGTGGAGCATCAGGTGGAAGCTGGTAACATTAAAGGTCTTCGTTTGCCGCATGACCACCGTCAGATCACCATGAGACTTTTTGCCGATGATATGAACGCTTTTGTGCACAATGATAGTACCAGCCTTGAGACGTTCTGGAAGTGTCTTTCTACTTTTTGTGAAGCCTCTGGATCCATAATCAACCACTCTAAGACCGCCTTTAGAGCTATTGGTGGGTCACAGCCCGACCTTCTCATTGATCATGGCTGTCAAATCATTCCGCAGGGCCAAATTTTTCGGCTTCTTGGGATTCCCTTGGGGTTTGGCGTCTCTATGGAACAGTGGTGGAACTGGGTGCTTGCCAAACTCGAAAACAAGCTTAACTATTGGAGAGGTATGCAAATCAATCTTGCTGGTCGTGTTATGGTTATCAACACGTTCCTCTTATCATCTACCATTTATTTCCTTTCTTGTTGGAGACCGAAAGAGCATGATCTGTCCAAACTGGATAGTATTTGTAGAAACTTCCTTTGGACGGGCGACCACAATAGGAGGGGGGTGCCTAAAATCAAATGGTCCATCTGCACCAGCCATAGAGATAGTGGGGGACTTGGTATCTTGGACATTGGGTGCATGGCTAACAAATTGTCGGCCAAATGGATGATTAAGGCTTGGTGCAACGGGGAGGCCTCGTGGGCCAAGCTGATCTTCAGAAACAAGAATGAGTTGGCGCTCATGGGTTTCCCAAATTGGAAGAATCTTGACATCTTGACCTTGCTGTTTTCCCCGATCCCCGTCTTCCTGAAAGGCTCTAATCTGGTGTGCTCCCTTTGGAAGAGTTGGAATAAAGTCAAAAGCTTCACAAGAATAAGTGAAGACTCGAAGTGGGCTGCCGGTATCAGACAAAACGACTCTATCTGGTTTCCGATCCATGGCATCCGGAGTGTGGAATCTTGGAACATTCAAAATGCCAAGAAGCTATGGAACAAAGGCTTCAAAAAATGGAAACATCTCTGGAAACAAGACACCAACCGCTGGATCAACTTTGAGGATATTGACCCTAGCATCAACATTTCGCATGAAGAATGGAACACTTTGCAAAGCAGATGTCTCGCCTGGGACCGACACAAAGTTCGCCTTCTCATGGGACACGACATGTCGAGCTCGCTTGGTCTCAAATGGCACAATGGGAATAGCCTATCAAAAATCCCGAACATCAAAGAAACGATCGACTATCAGGTTAACCTCAACAAAAAGTGGTGCCTGTCATGGACGCGGCTTCGGTGGGACATGAAGTTCATGGCTATCTGGCACCCCCTCATAGAAATCAAAAAGTCTGTCCTCTTATGGCAAATTCTTCATCATGGAATCTGGACCAACCTTAAGGCTAGCAAAATTTGTGGGATCCCTCCCTGGTGCAAACGCTGCCACCGGTCTATCGAAGATGTTTCACACATCTTCTTTACCTGCCCCAACTCCAACAGACTCTGGCAGGTGGTTGGAAAGAGAATTAGACTTCAAAAACGTCTCAGTTGGCAGCAAGCCCTGCTGGGAGAAGCGATCGGCTGCTCCGCGACTCTCTGGAACGCCATCAGAGGGGAGGTCCTATGGAAAATCTGGCGGGAAAGATGTGCTTTCAACTTCGGTGACTCCCCCAAGGAGTGGTCAATTGAGAAATCGCTGTTCCTCCTTGGCAAAAGGATTGTCAACTGTAAAAAATCCCCCCCCTTTAGGCATCATCAAGTACTCCTTTTGATCGATAAGAAGCTTAAACCCAAGTGGGCCCCACATGAGGGTGATGAGAGGGTAATTAACCTTCTTTGTAATGTCATCTAAGCTCTGTAAAAGCTTCCCCTGCTTTGTGGGATTTGGAGGGTCCCGTGGGCACTAGTCCCCTTTTCTTGTACTTTTCTTTATTTAATTCAAATCCGGGAGAGTAGGCTATTGTCGAACTTCCTTTATATTAAAAAAAAAAGCAAACTTCTTCCACGACAATATAGAGTGACATAGGAGCCAGCATAGAGAAGTCGCCGGGGGAGATGCTGTCGGAGTGTCGGAGGAGGGACTGCCGCTAACGGGGGCTTACGATCATGTTGTTGCCGTTGAGGTACAATTGTGGAGGATGCGACGCTCCGTCATTCTTCAAGTACTGCTGTCTACGTCGGAAGCTGCTGAAAGTTAGGCTGAAGACTCTATTGCGGAGTACCTGTGACGGGCTCTCCAGGTGCTGTGTGTCGTGACCATGGTGGTGGCAGACCATCGCTGCGCTTCTCACGACGGTATGGACCTTCTTGTTACCATTGTGATCGTGGCCCCCATCATCCGAGGCTACATTGGCGCCTGCCCCATCGCAATCGTGGATTGGCTCCCATCGCACGATGTTGAGCTGTCACGGATCCCTCTGCGCTTATTGGCACGCTTTCCAATAATTCCTCTTTTCTTGTCGCTTTCACCGAGGCTTCCTCGTTGTCATCGCGAAGGCGTGTTGGCTGGAGTGCTGTCTCGATCCTTCACGCTGTTAAAGTAGCTTCCTCGAATTGTTTTCTTCCCGGCCATTGCCCGTAAGTTCCTCCTTTGTAGCATCGCGATGGTGCTAGCATCCGTCTGTGCGATGGTCAACCATTAGGCCCATTCACCGGAGATATTTGGGAGTTCTTTTTATAATTTGACCTTTCTCTTTTGCTAAGCTTTTGGAGCGTTGAAGGCTCTTACACATATAAAAGAAGATTTGAAGATTCGTGGCATATGCATTGAAGGTTCTTACGCACAGCAAAAAGAAGAACTCTTCCCGTTGAGGGTTCCCTTTTGAGGTCATGGATTTGGCAGCCCCCTCATTTGTGAGAAGTAATCTAGCCCCTCCTCTGGGGGAGACCGGTAACCTGGCCTTTCTATTGAAGGGGGGATCTTGTGCCGCCCTTGGGGCCTCCAAGAGTGCTGAACCCCCCTTGGTCTCCCTCAGTATATTCGCAATTCTGTCACTCAGGAGGAACTCAAGAAAGTTTGCCTCATCGGCCAAATGTTTGGCCCTAGCCCCCCGCTCGAAACCGTGCGACAGTGGCTTCGCAACGAGTGGTTCCCCCTATGGTCTAATTGTTTGTAAGTGTCAATTCTTACCGGCAAGCGACATGTTGCTAGTTTTTGAAAATGAAGATATGGCGTTTTGAGCCCTAAGTGTCGGAACCTGGCAACTCGGCTGGGCGACCCTATGCCTATTCAGATGATCCCCTGATTTTACTCCCGACAAATCGAAATCGCTTCGGTACCCTCTCTGGGTTGAGCTTCCTAACCTACCATACTTCTTGTACAACTTCGTGTGGGACATTGTTTCTCCTATCAGCAAGCCGTTGGCCTCACGCGAGGACATTGGTGGTCTCATTTATGAAGGTGCAAGACACTCATTCAACGCTCGGTGGCACCCTCAAATCTGTGTCGAGGCTGACCTCAGCATGCCGCTTCCATCAAAGATCAAAGTGGACTTGGGCGAAGGGGATGTATGGGAGCAAGACATCAATTACAAAAACCTTCCCAACACGTGCTTTCGTTGTGGCCTACAAGGTCACATTATTAAAGATTGCCCTTTGAGACAAAAAAAAACAAGCGAAATCAAGAAGCCCTGAGAAACGCTCAAGACAACAAAGGGGCATTGACTCACTCGACAAAGGAAGAGGATGTCAAGGGCCCCCCTAATCCAGAAGCTGATGCAGACGGGTTCATGGAAGTCAAAAGAAGAAGGAAAAGAAGCCCTAGGGCGACTGCTGAGCGAAACAACATGTCAGCTACCCCCTCCAGCAACTTGTATTGCAATCTGGAAAAGGAGATCAACGAGTTTGACTACCGAGGGGCGAACCAACTTGAGGTGGACACCAACGACAAAGCCCTAGAGATCCCTGACAATAACGAAACCTCCCAGGAGGGTTACACTACAAGCAAAGAAGACGGCTTTACTACTAGTAACGAAGATAAAATGGATAGTGAAAGTTCCATCATCGGATCGACTACTCTGGAAATGGTGTCAAAAACGGTGCCTAGTTCTTCCCAACAGGAGGCATCCTGCAAAGGAAAACAACCTATGGAGTTACCCTGGAAAAGCCCCCACAAGAATGTATTGCTAATTCAGGATCTGATCCCAGCGAAAAAGAAAGATGAATCCAAGAAAAAAAGGACAAAGCTCCCTCTCGCAAAGAGGGCTCACTATGACAATGATCATCATCTCGTTAAATGCTAGAGGGCTAACCGACCCCTCAAGAGCGACCATCAGTGGTCAATGGCTTCGCGACATTAGCCTAAACCCAGAATTTATATGTATTCAAGAGATTAAAATTGACGGAGAAGACCTCCAGAAACAGCTTAGACATGTCCCCTCGACCGATGTTTGGATTTCAACGATGCACCAGCGGGGTTCCGATGGAACGGTAATCGGTATTAATCAATTCTGGTTTGAAAAGCTTGAGAACTCCATTGAAGATGAATGCCATTGATGGATTGCTGTTTCTTTTGGCGCTCCTTTTTGTTTTACTTTAGTTTCTTCGTATGCCTCTTATGGGGAGTTAGAGAGACTGAACACTTGGGCCTCCTTGGACTTGCTCCCCCACAACATGCTTATTTTTGGTGACTTCAACATGGTGGAGGACCCTATGGACAGATGGATGGGCAAGGGCAAGGTCATCGATAGTCGAGAGAAAGAAACGTGGGACAAAACCAAACTGCACTTGGATTTGGTCGAATTCAAAGATTCAAATGGCTTTTCTTGGTCAAATCTCCAAGCGGGCGAGGACCTGAGGAAAGCTAGACTTGATAGATGCTACATTTCTCAGAGTCTTACTAATCAGTGGGGCCACCCTTCCCTCTCGCAAAACACCGACCTCACCATCTCTGATCACTACCCCATTATCACTTTCCAACCTTCCACCAAGATCCGTAAGGCTCCTTGGTTCCACGCCAATGCGCCCTCTTTCTCTCTTCCCTCTGTCCATCAAGAAATTGCTGATGTGTGGAAGGAGGCATTCGCCTCCGGCTTGTCCCTAGCCAAGTGCTAGAGAAGTGCGGTCGATAAGTCATGACAGATCATGATTAGATCCAGGAAGATGCTCGAGACTGTGCGGCGGGCTCGTAGAGAAGCTCTTTATCATAGACTCTGGAGGCTCAAGGAGGAAGTGAACAAAGGAAAATCTCAAGCCCAGAAAGGTCTTCAGAAAATCAGAGCGCTGGTGAGATACGAGGAAGAAATAGAAAGGAAAAATTTGCAAATTTTCTTCAACAAGTGGTGGGCTGGCAAAGTCGACAAACCCACCAAAAAGATGTGTTGTATCCTTAAAAGGAAACATAACAAAGAATCGATCCCCTTATAGCTAGACTTAAATGGCAATGTATGCAATACGGAAGAAGATAATTTTGGGATCATTGAAAGGCACTTCACGAGACTCCTAGGGACTTCGAACCCCCTCTCCCACCATAGAAGGGACTGTATGCCAGCCATATCTAGGGTTTCCCCCCACAGGATACCACTCAACCTTCACTCCTTGCTACATGCCCCTATCTCTGAAGTAGAAATCATTGAGGTCATCGAGGCCCTCCCTTCTGGTAAAAGCTCGGGACCCGACGGGCTCACTAATGAGTTCTTTAAATCCTTCAAGTTGGTGGTTGCCACCCCTCTTTGTCTGCTTTGGCAAGAGGCGCTCAAGTTTGCACGCTTCCATCTTGTCTCAACAATGGCATTATCAAGTTAATACAAAAAAGGGGAAAAGAACAAAATAGAGAACTGGCGTCCTATTACCATGCTCCAAAGAGGATACAAGATCATTGCCAAAGTCATTTCCAACAGAATCTCTTGCCACTTGAGAGCGTGGTTAAGCACGGACCAAAACGGTTTCATCAAAGGCAGGTCAATTTTGGAAACCATTATAGATATCTGGGAATGTCTTGAATTTGTAAATGAGTCTAAACAAGACGTGGTCTTCCTCAAGGTCGACTTTCATAAAGCCTACGACAGGCTGGAATGGAACTATATTCTATAGTCGCTCCAAGATCTTGGATGTAGTAAAAAATTCACCAAGATGATCACGACCCTTCTCGGAAATGCATCGACCCAAATTAACATTAATGGAAAACTTTCAAAGGTGATCACGGAAAGGCTTAACAGGCTGGTGGAGCATCACATGGAAGCTGGTAATATCAAAGGCCTCCGTTTGCTTCATGACCATAGTCAGATCACCATGAGACTTTTTGTCGATGATATGAAAGCGTTTGTTCACAATGATAGTACCAGCTTGGAGGCGTTCTGGAGGTGTCTGACTGCTTTCTGTGAAGCCTCTGGATCCACAATCAACCACTCTAAGACTGCCTTTAGAGCTATTGTTGGGTCATAGCCCGGGCTTCTCATTGATCATGGCTGTCAAATCATTCCGGAGGGCCAAATTTTTCGGCTTCTTGGGATTCCCTTGGGGTTTGGCATCTCTATGGAACATCGGTAGAACTGGGTGCTGACTAAACTCGAATACAAGTTTAACTATTGGAGAGGTATGCAAATCAATCTTTCTGGTCGTGCTATGGTTATCAACAAGTTCCTCTTATCATCTACCATTTATTTCCTTTCTTGCTCGAGACCAAAAGAGCAGATCTGTCCAAACTTGATAGTATTTCTAGAAACTTCTTTTGCACGGGTGACCACAATAGGAGGGGGCTGCCTAAAATCAAATGGTCCATCTACACCAGCCATAGAGATAGTGGGGGTCTTGGTATCTTGGACATTGGGTGCATGGATAACAAACTAGCGGCCAAATGGATGATTAAGGCTTGGTGCAACGGGGAGGCCTCCTGGTCCAAGTTGATCTTCAAAAACAAGAATGAGTTGGCTCTCATGGGTTTCCCAAATTGGAAGAATCTTGACATCTTGACCTTGCTATTTTCCTAGATCCCCGTCTTCTCGAAAGGCTCAAATCTTGTGTGCTCCCTATCGAAGAGTTGGAATAAAGTCAAAAGCTACACAAGAATAAGTGAAGACTGGAATTGAACAGCCGGTATCAGACAAAATGACTCTATCTGGTTTCCGATCCATGGCATCGGGAGTGTGGAATCTTGGAACATTCAAAATGTCATGAAGTTATGGAACAAAGGCTTCGAAAAATGGAAACATCTCTGGAAACAAGACACCAACCGCTGGATCAACCTCGAGGATATTGACCCTTGCGTCAACATTACATACGAAGAATTGAACACTTTGCAAAGCAGATGTCTTGCTTGGGACCGACACAAAGTTTGCCTTCTCATGGGGCACGACATGTCGAGCTTGCTTGGTCTCAAATGGCACAATGGGAATAGCCTATCAAATATCCCAAACATCAAAGAAACCATTGACTATCAGGTTAACCTCAACAAGAAGTGGTGCCTGTCTTGGATGCGCCTTCGGTGGGACATGAAGTTCATGGCTATCTAGCACCCCCTCATAGAAATCAAAAAGTATGTCCTCTTATGGAAAATTCTTCATCATGGAATCTGGACCAACCTTAAGGCTAGCTAACTTTGTGGGATTCCTCCCTGGTGCAAACGCTGCTACCGGTCTATGGAAGATGTTTCACACATCTTCTTTACCTGCCCCAACTCCAACAGACTCTAGAAGACGGTTGGAAAGAAAATTAGACTTCAGAAGCATCTCAATTGGCAGCAAGCCCTGCTGGGAGAAGCAATCGGCTACTCCGCGACTCTCTAGAATGCCGTCAGAGGGGAGGTCCTATGGAAAATCTAGCGGGAAAGATGTGCTTTCAACTTCGGTGACTCCCCCAAAGAGTGGTCAATTGAGAAATCATTGTTCCTCCTTGGCAAAAGGATTGTAACTGTAAGAAGTCCCCCCCCCCTTCAGGCATCATCAAGTACTCCTTTTGATCAATAACAAGCTTAAACCCAAGTGGGCCCCACATGAGGGTGATGAGAGGGTAATTAACGTTCTTTGTAATGCCATCTAAGCTCTGTAAAAGCTTCCCCTGTGTCACTCTAGCACAATGGTGAGTACCAACGTGAGAAGATTCACCTCATAATTGTCAATCCGTGGAGACGTGAGGACTAGTATGAAGACTATGAGCAAGTGAAGGCACAAGTGTGTGAGTGAGAAGCACACAAGCATGCACACACATACACACACACGCGCACACAAGGCAAGAACAAGGAGAGGAACAATGGAGTTCTTTGCATTAATCAAAAAGTCTCTTACATAAGCTCAATTCACAAACAATCTAATCCCAAAAATGAGCTCTCTAGCTCTTTTTATAGTTTTCTAACTAGCTTTGGTCTTGTCCAGACCTAGTGTCCGGCATAGTTAAAAATTAGGTTCTAGAGCCTATTTGAGGGCTCAAACAGAGTCTAAAAATTATGAAAATTGATATGTAGCTAGTTCTAATACTCCTCAAGCTCGAGGACTCCTCGGCTTGCACAAAACAGAGTCTATTCTACCAAA